>JAAGNO010010546.1:7810-19213 GCA_033439905.1 Ceryle rudis
AAATAAAATAAAATAAAATAGGCTCAGCTCACAATAGGCATGACACATTTTGCCCATCTGAGATGCGAGTCCCATCTTGCTACAGCCCAGCTCTGCCAAAGCATTTTGCTATATGGCTGCTCCCCTAAACTCAACAACCTTATTTAGGTGCTTGCTGCTTTTCCAGATGAAGACCCCTGTACAAAGTGCTTATCATCTCCTTTTCTACAAACCAGCCCAGCCAGCAGCACCAACAAAGGATGTGTTGCTATCAAGTAGCCTGGTTACCAGACAGATTAGAGCTACACGCCTATGGTGCTCTGTTGACAGAAACATGCCCTGCATTGCATGAGGTGCTTCCACTCTTTGCCTCACTTGTTGCCCTACCCCTATCTTTTAGTAAAAGGCAAGAGGATGTGACCCTCTCAAGAACAGTGATGATAACTGTAGCTAAATATGACAGTGGTTTGGAAGGTATCCATTTGACTACATATATATCAGGACATTGAGGTGCTGGAGCGGGTGCAGAGAAGGGCAACGAGGCTGGTGAGAGGTCTGGAGAATGTCTTAAGAAGAACGGCTGAGGGAACTGCGGTTGCTTAGTCTGGAGGAGATCAAGAGGAGAACTTATTGCTCTCTACAACTGCCTAAAAGGAGGTTGTAGCGAGGCTGGTGTTGGTCTCTTCTCCCAAATTACTGATGATAGAATGAGAGGAAATGGCCTCAAGTTGCATCGGGGATGTTTAGATTGGACACTAGGAAGAAATTCTTTACCAAGAGAGTGGTTGGGCACTGGAACAGGCTGCCCAGGGAGGGGGTGAAGTCACCATCCCTGAAGGTGTTTAAAAAACAGTAGATGTAGCACTTGAGGCTATGGTCTAGTAGTTAGGGAGATGTTGGGATGAAGGTTGGACTTGATCCTAGAGGTCCCTTCCAACCCTAATGATTCTGTGATTCTATGTACAGAAAAGGGACAGTGCCGACCTAAAATAACAATTTTTCCTTCGCTTTTAAAATGAGGCCAGATAATGAAACATATAGCCCAAATTTTTTGTGGTTAACAGATCTATACTACATACAAATATTAAAATAAAATTTAAAAAAATAAGTAATTCTTCCATCAAAGAAGGGGGGAGGAGAAGTTATAGGAGCTAATTAAATTTGCCCTACAAAAATTAATCAAGCTTTAAAACCATATTTTTCTCTATTATACTATGCTTTATGAGCTCCCTATAGAATTAATAAGGTTAAAAATTTATCATTTGACAAAAATGATATTCAGTTAAAAGTATATTTAATGAGAGGTCATAACTCTCCAGAGGTTAACTCTACTGAACTGCACTTCCAGAATCTACCTTGAAATATTCTTAAGACTGGCTGGATAGTGCCTAACGGACACTTTTGAAGAACAAACACCACATAAAGAGCACTTTGGGGGAAGTTCAAAAGCAGGTGGGAAGAATGAGGCTCACGCACCCCTCACTGCCACCAACCACAGCAACAAACCCCTGTGCCAGTGCAGGAAGCACGCCATGACGAGTTCATTTCTGCTTGTGCTCCCACTGGTTGTCTACCCTTTGTACCACCAGATAAGCACCTCAGAAATACTCCATTTTGTCATCTCCTGCCAAAAACACCTGTACCAGCAGTTGACAAAAATGGAGACATTGTTATTTTTCTTCTTTAAAGACTGCAGTGTGGGATGTGAGGCTACCTAACCTAGGCTGATTTTGGATGGAGCTCTTCCCCAGCACCGCACCCTGCAGTTGCTGCGCTCGCAGCTGGACGCAGCACAATCCAGGGATCAGAGGATCTCTCTTTATTGCCTTCCTGTTTAATGGGTCAAAATGCCAGAAGTGAAACATTAGTACACTTATCACATTCATTTGGCTCATCTTTACTGGGAATTTTTTTCTCTTTTTGGAAGATAAGCTTCTGCATGGAAAAACCCACGTGCCTTCATTTGTCCTAGATGAATTTGGACACACTTGTCCATCTCATCCTGTCTCTTGGATATATGTACTAATATTAGCTCTGCGTATGAAAACCTTTCCATAGATTGAAATTAAAACAATGGTATGAAAGACATCTGAAATGTATAGTCTGCTGTGCAACCCATTAAAAAAAAAAAGAACTAGACATTCAATGTGTTAGAAGGTCAAGAGTCCCTTTGTTGATGCACCCAAGCTGTCAGGCCTTTATTAGGTGGAGCTTTTCTGAAGAGTGCTCTCAGGCAGCATTGGCTGTATGTAACTATGTTGACGATCTCTGTGCTTTTATAACAATTTGCAAAAATAATTTTTAAAAAAATTGCAATTTTTAGACATAAACCAGGTAGCTCTAGAAAATTCTGGTTCTCCTGCACCAGAGTTACAGTTATCTGAAGAAAACCTACACGTCACTTGTCCAGAAATGTCATATTTTAAATAAAGAGAATATCCACCAGAAATCAGGCAAGTGCTTTAATCCAAAAATGCCTTCAAATAAAGCACAAAATAAACCTTCTACCATCCTTTAGAATTAAGAGTGTATTTGCTGTTTTCTTACCTGTCTTTGACTGTAACCAAAGCACCACACCCCAAACCCCGAAGAGACTGCTTGCTTTTCTTCTTTGTTTGTTTTGGACAGTTGCTTAAACAAGCAAAATGAAACAAGATAAACCTTGCAGAAAGAATGTTGCCTGACTATCTCAGTGATGAATATAGTTGGCAGCATTTAAGCACTTTGCCTTTTTGTTGTAGGTTTATGCCTGTTCTGCAGAGATAATGCTTTAAAGCCATGCTTAAAACCTCAGAAAATAAAAACAAAAGAAAACCACAAAAGAAAAAAAATAATCCAGAAACAGAGAACTAGTGTACAGAGACAAAGAAACAAAGGCACCAAGAGCCTCAGTTCTGAGCACAGCAGCGACAAGCCTGGAGCCTTGAGAGTACCGACACTTGTGAGATTGCAATCACAAGAAAATAACTAATCCTCTACTTGGCTTCAAGGTCAGGGGCTGACCAGCCAGTAGAGGGCTTGTCTAAAGACCCAGGAGGAGGGATTTCTCTTGCTTTATGGCACCCAAAGCATGCAGGCAAGTTGGTCACCAGCTGTGGCTTTGCTACAGGAAGAAGTTGGTAATCTGCTTTAAAAAGAATTTCTAGAAAAAGCACTGTTGCTACAGCCTGGCCTGTGTACAGAGATGAAATAATACACTGAACGTTTTCAACTAAACAACAATTATGACAAGCTAATAAATCAGCTAAGCTTCTGCTTCAAGACTAGCTTTTTGGAGTAAGTGGTGAGTCAAGTTATTTCAAGAATACTTTAAAACCCATTCTAAAATACATTTTTATATTAGGTGAATTATTAAACCAACCCCAAGTAAGACTTGGCTTATAGAAGCCCATACTGGGTAAATGAGCTCATAGAGAACCATCCATTAGGTCCGAGTCAGAAGCCAGATTTTAAAAATGCCATTTCTTTAAAGAGAGGAATCATTTAATCCCATCTTTTCTCACTTTCCTAAGCAGAATACCTGCACAGCAGTGGACAGCAGTTAGAGATGAGCTCAAAATGCCATGCTGTACAAGGCAGCAGCAATTCTGGGCTCCCAAGGTCTAGTTTCTTCCAGCTCATGATGCAATCTTCAAAGCCACTGCATTTGCCAGTGCTAACATTCACAGCCAATGAAGTAGTGAACCAAATACAGCTCCAAAGAGCAAGAACCTCATTTTTTCCCAGTTTATTTAACTGTTCATTTGCACATACCAGTTTCCCATGAGTAGACAATGTTGTTTGAGGGGGTTTTTTACATTTTTTTTTATTGACAATTTGAAAATACTAGGATAGAGTTCTAACAACACTCCTACAGAACCAACAAATGGAGCTGCTGGTAGCAAACTGCACAGTGAAAATTAGATTTCAGCACCTCTAGTTCTTCTTTCCAAAACCTTTTTTTGGCTGAAAACAAAGAAGGTACATAGCAGCCCTTACTACTGAAGGGAAGAGACTTGAAAAATAGAAGTATATATAAAAAAGGTGACAAAATATGAAAAGAAGCACACTTCAACTCTCCACCCCTCTCTTTGAAGACACAAAATTTGGCAGCAAATCGCACACCACAAGTTGCAATAGTCTCTTTTACACCAACATCCAACACAATGGAAAGGAGATAAATATCCATAGAAGATCGGTGTTTATTTACACGGCCACCTATTAACGACTCTGTTTTCACATTCCAGCCAGGGTGAAATTCAGATGGAGGCACCTGCCTCAACAACACCGGCCGTGCTTGTTCTGCCACTATCAGGGCTGTATCTGGGCTGACAGGCAGTGAACTTCCTACCCCAGATGCCTACAGGCAAGCAAGCTGGCCCATTCCTTGCAGCTCCAGTGGCAGCCCCACCAGCCCTCGCTGGTCAAGAAAGGCTTCCTACCATATGCAATTGTTGCCTACCTGGCTAAAAAACAAATAAGTAAGAGAAAAAGGAAAAAGAAAACAAAAATCTGAGAGAAATGCCTTTGCCTTCCACTCAGCACTTGCTGATCAGCATAACTTGTTATTAACAATCGGGGTGTGTAGTCCTTGGCAGGAAGCTCACTACCAGCTCTTGCAATGTTTTCTAATCTGAGTTGCAATTTACCCTGGGGCAGGCGTTTTATCTGAATTTTACATCCAGCATGGATGGCAGAGAGTACAGGCAGGATGGGGAGGTGGACACCAGTCAGAGAGGAAGGAGTAGTTGCTGTTGCACAGGGCCTTTTAAAGCTGCTCTGGTAACTCGTTCAAAAGGGCAGTGGAAGTAAGCAACACAAGACAAATTCAACATGGGGCATAACCACATGGTTCCTTCTAAGCTAGTCAAATGAGCAAATCCACAGTGAAGCAAGACAAGCAAAGTAGTGTCTCTTGGTTGCTTTCTTAAGCAGAACCAGGCATGACCTTGGGAAACACAAGCTGTTGTGCAGGGCTGAAACAGGAGCAGCAAATGTCCAAGGCAAAATGCAAACTCTGAAAACCTCATCAGAATCTGAGCCAGCAGTGCTAGCCAGACTATGAGAGAGAGGAGGTGAAATGAAACCCAGCTCTGGTTGTTCTCCAAGTAACTATGTAGTGTTCCTCTTTGGATGGTCTTTAACACAGATCAAGTGAAGGGATTTAAGCGTCTCCTACGGGTCATGTAGGCAGCACCATTTTTACTGCTCTGGACTTGATCTTGTTTATCTGCCTCTTGCCTAGAACACGTGCAAGTGGGCAAAATATCTTGGCTGGGTTTTCACCTGCACTGACTAGGTAGAAAGGAAACCCCCTGGTCCCCAACTCACGACAGGCCTCCTTTCTCAGGTCCCAAGGATCCAGGGATCCCTTTGGGTCAGCACTAGGACTCAGGCTCGATGTTTGGTCCACACTTTCTGCGGCATATTCCAAATTTTCTCTGAGTGTTGACCTCCATTAGAAAGGTCATCATTTCCTAGTGGCTTTTAGAAATTTTATCCTCTTGATCTTTGACCATTTCTTCAACTTTTCCAGATTTTTTTTTAAATTGTAATTGGGCATTTTGATGCGCTCACAGCTCATTCCAGTTTGGCTACATTCACGCCTCCTCAATTCACCACCCAGGTTTTTAATAAGCATGACAAGTACCAGCCTACAACGGGAATCACTGAACTCCCACTTAATGTGCTTCCCCAGTCAGGCAGCAAACTATTGCCAGCACCACCGTAAGCAGAGTTCTGTAGCTGCCCATGTGACATAATTTAATGTAAAAAGTTTGCTCGTCAAAGCACAGGCTCTGTGAGCATCAGCTCAGAATTGCAAGGTCTGCTTTCCTCAGGCACGCTGGGCAAATTTCTTCATAAATGAGGAAAATACCTGCCCCTGGCTGCAGCGTTGACAATCGGTGCAAGATGTCACCATTACCCACTTCATCCCTCATCTCCCAGGCGGTCAGTGTAACAGGTCCACAGCCCTCATGTATTTTTAAGTTAAAACTGTAGATGTGAAGTGCAGCTTGGCCATTAGCTGAAATGATGCAACGCTTGTCCTTCTCTCTGCCATCACCCAGGGCCCAGAATGAACCCAAGGCCCATTTGGGTACCTGCCAGAGTCTCATCTGGAGATCTGGAAGATTTGGAGCAAAACGTGACCAGGTGCCACAACAACAGCTCTCCTTGCAAAGATTTTTTCACCGCAGAAACACTTAAGACTCCCCTCCCCTGCCAGGTTTGTTTCAAAACACAGCTTCAACTCAGCCAAACATTCCTGACCCGAGGAAAAGGTTAAAAGACTGAAGAATTAGAAAACTGTGATAATGTCACATCACAGTATAAACTTAAGCTATTTTTCAATAAGCATTTTTCATCAGATACAGGGGTTAAGATACAAATATACTCCAGACCTGAAATGGCAAACAGTTGTCTAGGTTAGTCTGCAGAAACCTGGCTGTTTGCAGACACAAACCGATTTGGGGCAGAATTTTTTCTTTGGGAATGTGGCAATTTTGAAAACTGACACAAAATAATCCACCTTTAAACCCAAGGGCAGAGAAAGTAAAGCAAACTAACTTAATTTCAAGGGGATTAAAAAGTAATTTTCTACTGGGGATTAAAAGGTAATTTTCTATTTTGTCTTTACAACAGATCCCAGTTAAACTTCCCCACACAAAGAGACACCAAACACTCCATTACTGTTACAGCTTTTTAGAGAAAAAAATGCATCTAGAATTTCTGTTGTTTGCTCAAGAAAAACAAGTTCTGACTAAAATATTTTGCATTTTCACTTCTTATACAACATCTCTTAGAACTGTGATATTTTACATCCCACCCAGAGTGTATTGCAAGCTATTTAGGCACAGATGCCTGAACCAGAAAACAACATAGAGTTAGGTGTGTGAGCCAAAGGAGGAAAGAGAGCGAGCAAGCCTGTCTCCAAAACCCCTGTTCTCAGGACAGACATGGGAACCTTTGGAAGGACCTGAACTGTAGGAGACAGGAAATTGCCTTATTGTCTGAAATCTGGGTTTTAGCAGCCAAGCGTTTAATCACTTCTTGGTAGCAAAAGTTATGTATTTCCTCACTTATCGGTGCACAAACATGACCAGAGCGAAGCTGGAAACGTAGCTAACAACAAAGCCCTAACAACTACATCTGGCACCATCGGGGTGTCTCTGAGGCCAGGAGAAAGGTTTGACCTGAGCAAGGCGTGGGCAGGAGCCTTGCACTGGGGCCAGCACCCCTCGCCCTGCCTGGTGGATGAACACAGCCCGCCTGCTCCACACACTCAAACACAAAACCACTGCGAAAGCCACAGTTGTGGGAACACACCCTGTCCTAACCTGTTGTTTCATTCAAACTTAATTAAGCCACTTGTGACAATAGTAGTGGGGTTTTTTTTCTTGTGTGGAAGTAACTGGGTGTCACTGCCTCTGGGAATCTATTATAAAATATCTAGGAAATAAGGTCAGGTGGGACAGTTCCCTTCTGTCTGCAAAGGCATTAAGCAAGGGACAGAAAACCAACAGAGTGCTGTTAGAGTACGGATGTAAAGCTACTGTTATCTTGCAAGTGAAAAATTTTTCAGTTCCCAAAAGGATGGAGACTTATTTAGGCTGTGTGATTATGCTACTTTGGCTGGGCTTCATTGCTTTTCATGATTGATAAATCTGAAAAATTGTGTGTTTGTGAAAGTATCTCTAGAAAAATAAAAATGAAGTGATTTCATTACCGAATCACATGCCAAACATTTGCCTCTGCTGACGTAATTTGGTCCAATCTCAGTTTAAAACACTGCTCAGAGTCAAATACTTGCTTTGTTTTCAAAGAACCCTGTCTGCTGTGTGTCCTGTCATCACCCAAGCTTCTCCCCATCCTGTCTCTAAAAATTCTTAGAGAAATGAATGCATAGGCAAACGTTCAACAATTGTGGTTTCAGTGCATGTTCTGAGGTGATTCACCGCTTCTCCCCTTGGCTCAAACATATCTTCCTTACCACTCATTCCCACTAGTCCCATATCTTCTACCACTTTGAAATATGTGAAAAGCTACCTCATAAAAATCAATTTGCAATGGAAATCCACTGCAAGGTTTTAGATGCCCTAAAAGGCAAAAGCAAAGGACAGATACTGAAATCAACAGCTCTTCTTTCAACGGTACCAAACATACCTGGGTGCCATGTAAAAAAGTCAATAGAATACATGGTCCTTAATACCCCCAGCACCTCAATAGGTTCTGGATTCTGCTACCCAAGCACTGTGTGTTTGGATTTTAAAGAAAAAAAATATTTAAAGAAAAAGGCAGGTAAATGTCTTTTTGTGAAAAATCACCACCTTTCATTCACTACACTTCCTATAAATAGGGTAGTCAACTTCTAGTTTTATGACCTTCACAGGAAGGCATTTTTTGCTATAACAGGAGTTAGCAATGCTATCTAATACATCTGAGATAAGCTTGGTGTGTTCATTATAAACCCCAATTATCAGGTTTGGAAATCTCCCCATTTCAGTTATTCTTTTGAAAAGATTAGTATGTCCAGCAAAAGGGATGTGCCATCTGGATATTCACTCTATACAGAACAAACAAGTTAAAGTTTTCATTATAACAAAGGTATTTTTGAGTTGGAGCGCAACTGGCATTCTCTTCTTTCATCTTGCAATTCAACTACTCTTTTCCAAAGATAATATTTTTTTCAAGGGACATAAACAATCCTGACACTTGAACACACAAACTCACTCGCTTCTCTACCGGTATATACAGAACAGGAGAAACCTGGCTGAAAAACCAAGCTGCCTCTGAAGGATCAACAAATGCCAACACTTGAGGAGGAAATTCAGCCGCAATACCAGCAGGTTTATACCTGCTGAATGATTTGCTTAATTAAGAGACAAGTATTTGTTGAGCGTTACAGAGGAAGGTGGAGACAGGGGAGAGGAAGACATCTCGAAGCCAACCTGCTTCATCTACTATGAGGAGCAAGACTGCAGATTAGGATGTTTGTAAACAACCGAAGACTGGTAGGAAGCCAATTTCTACCTAATAACAAGGAGAGAGACCTGGTATCCACTCCTCATCCTGCTGATTACCCTACATAACACAGCAGCACCCAGCACAGCCCAGGAGTAGTTCTCTCTTTCTCAGCTCCATGGGGAGGAGAGCACCAGGCAAAGCAGGTTTTATTAACTCCCAGAGCATTTATTTGACAGTCTTTGGATATGGAGACAATATGAAAGGAGCAGAAGGGGTCTGGCAGATAAAGACCATCCCGTTGTCTCACTCGTGGGTACAGCAGTGTGGTTAGCGCAGGGAGACGAGGCTGAGTCAGTCACAAAACCTCCAGCCCCATTTCTGACCCAGGGCTTCTCTTAAGATGACTCACACCCTGGTCCCCAGCTCCCCCCCAACCTCCAGTCCCCACCAAGACACACACTTCCTGGAACGCTGCCTCAGCTGAAGCATCACCCCCGCAGAGGAGCCCGTGGAGCGCTCCCTACAGCAGGAACACCAATGCCACCGAGTCTGGGTAAGACTGACAGCATATAATACTACCAAAAAGAGCCACTGTGTTTTTTACATAAGCCCTGGAAATATGGTCATAAATAATTTTTGAGTCATTCTCTTGTGGTAAGTTTTCCAACAGGAGTTTTTGGAAGAGAACCTAATCTATTACAGAACAATCTTTGAAAGGCCAAGTCCAGGAATAAAGGAAACCACAGAAGCAAACAGAGAGCGAGTTCAAGATCACTAAATGTTGGGTTTTTTCAGGAATTTATATCATCCTACATATACATACAAATGCACATATAGAATCATAGAATGGTGGGGGTTGGAAGGGACCTCTGGAGATCATCAGATATTTACAAAAATTACTCAAAACATCTTAGCTCACTTTTATTTACTTCCTTTATGCTAACGTTGTCCAGTTAGGCCTGAAAAGCACAACTCAAACTGCACAAGTCCTCTGCCCGGGAGCCATGCCCAAGGTGGGGTCTACAACAGATGCAATGCTCAGAAGACCAAAGCTGCACGCGGGAATTTGCCACTGCCCTCTCTCCAACGTGCAACACCATCACCCAAATCTTGGTGCATCCAGAGAGAGGAGCTACAGCTTACCAAGACATCAGCACTTTAAACAAAGTTTCTTTAACTCTTCTCAAGCCTAAGATCATGTTTTGAAAAAACAGCATACAGAGTTGGGGAAGACACCACCACATTTGCATGTTTTAGAGAATGAACACCTCCCTTCAGAGTAAGCCTGGGATGTTTTCATGTGCAATGATCTCTATTCTCCTCAAGCATCAATCTACAGTCATGAGAGAGCCAGAAATTCAGGTGCACAGCATGAGCTAGGTCCTGCCCTCTGATGTATATACATCTGTATCTCCAGCATCAGTGGGAGCCTCGTTTATATGCGCATGCATATATTTGTATCATGTACACGGGCAAAGTGCCAGTAAATCAAGTGCAAATAAAGAATCTACTCCATACAGAGAGATGGAGTAGATTCTCCAAATGTTTAGAGAACACATATGTCTTTGAGAGGCTACTGAATACACTCTGCACCCAGCCGGATGAATTCTTGTTTATCATTGTATTATGTTTTCGCACATTCAAAAATTTAGAGGGACTGCTAACATGGTGGAGAACCTGTATTAAACCTTTAATAGTCTTCAGTCGCCTAGTTAGCATCATTAAGCTTTACATTGCATTTTCTAACCATGTTCATTCCATGAAGAAACAAATAATCGCTCCAGATTCCAAGCACACTGCTTAGTAAAAGATGAAAATGAGAGAGAAACTTTGCCAGGATAATAAACGTGTGCTGCTCTCCTACCAATACTTGTAAGAAATATGGTATGATTTCTAGAGTTTTGCCTACTTAGGACAGACTTCTGTTTCTCACTAATAATGGTGAACTGTGCAGATGCCAGCTCCAGGAACAGCAGTTCTGAGCAGTTTGCATCCCTGCTGTACAAGTTTGCGATGGATGGAAGGAAGTTTCTGTTTCATACAGATTTAACACACACGGGTGCACTCCTACAATTTCAAAATAAACTTGTTTCTGCCCCAATTTTCTGCATGTCTTTTTACAGCAATTCCATTTTAGTTTGAGGTGCTTTTCTTTCTAAAAGAAAGAATTGAAGGGAAAGCAATGTCCGCAGTAGGGCAATTCTGAAATAGCAGAGGGTTTAAACTTCGTGAAAATTGTTCAACTGGTTTTATTCAACCAGCTTAAAATCATTTCATTGCCAAATACGGCTTTTAAAGTATCTACAATGTTCTTCAAGAGCAGTTAAGACAGAGGATTATTGTTATTTAGTTGGACTGGAAAGTTCTGCATGTATAAAGCTTGTGTATATTGTAATGAGTAATTTAAGTGTAGCTGAAGAATTTATAAGCCTAAAAAAAAAAAAAAAAAAAAAAAAAAAAAAACAGTAAGCTCTTAAA
>JAAGNO010010549.1:5603-22876 GCA_033439905.1 Ceryle rudis
ACTGATCCCTGGGGGACTCCACTGGTTACAGCTCTCCAGCTGGACTTGGCACCATTGACCACCACTCTTTGGACTCTTACTGCCCAACCAGTTACTAATCCATCTTACCATCTGCTCTTCTATCCCACACTTCCTGAGTTTCTCCACAAGGGTGTTATGGGAGACTGTGTCAAAAAATGTGGGGAATTAGCAGTTTCAAGGAGGAATTGCAGTTCAGCTGTGGAAGAGATACCCGTGCGTGTTGGATGTATTGAGAGTGCGGACCAAACCAGTGGCTGCCTTCTGCGGTGCATCTTCTGGTGGGTTGTCTTGGCTGGCTGGCTGGAGCAGTGGCTTTCAGGAGGGAGCAGCTAGGCCTCCTGCCTTTGGCGTTGGCAGAACAGGGCTCCTGTTTCAAGGCAACTGCCAGATCTTCCAAACTTGTCCTTAGAATCAACCACTGGACCCTGAATTGCATTTTGTGCATTAGCATTGAAGAGCATCTTTGTTAAATCTTGGAAGAACAACCAGAGACCGTTAGGAGGAAGACCAGCATTTATTGAACACACACCACAACCAGCAAGCCCAGCACTGTGAGCTTTAGGAGGGTAAAATATTGTGCAAGTTCCAAAGAGCAGAATGTAACAGTTTCCCTGAGATTTATCGTGAGTGAAAAAAAACAGCTTTGCAAACAAAAATCTGCGGGTTTTTTGCCAGAAACTGGAACACCTGCATCACAATCAGAGGAGCTGCTCGAGATCATTGTTATATGGAAGTCTTTTGCATGCCGGCTTGTGATCTGAAACTTGGTTTCCCGATCTCTTGAGCTGCTGTCATTGCATCTTTACAAGAGATAGAGTTTAATTAAATACCTTATCTGTGCCTACAGTGACACGGCCCCAGCTGCAGCAGCTCTGTGCTTGTAAGAGAAGATGGTGGGAGCTTTGGGGGAATAAAGGAAAGAACAAGGTTTCCTCCCTGCATTCTAAAATCCTGCAATACCTCTGAGTGCTATTTCTCCTCCTGGTATTTCTTAAAATGCCTTCGTATTCTGGTGAAATACCAGGATCTTATGAATATTCCGATTAAAAGTTTTAGACTCTTAACTGAGATAAGGTGGATGCTCCTTAAGTTTTCTCCAGGCTTTCCAGGAATCTTACCAGTTACAGGAGAAATCAGGAGAGTTAGAAATAGCTTTATTTGGGTTTATTTTATCTTATTGGGTTTATATTATGTAACCTTGATCCAAATATTGAGCCATGGAACTGCAGGGGTGTACAAACACACTCCGTGTAGGTAAGGTGAGAAAATAATTGTCAGGATAATAATGCCTATTAAAAAATTAGATTCATTTACATTCAACGTGATGTGAAGGTGAAGGTTACTTTTACTCCTCTGAACAGAATTAGCCATCCCCAATAATTACTTTTTTTGTTAAAACGGTAACATGCAATTAGCACTTTATCTGGCATTTAAGAATGAGTAAGGAGAGCCATTGTTCTTCTAAGTGCTCAGCTGAAGGAGAGAAGCTGCGTGTTTAATTTTGCTGGAGATGGAAATTATTTTTGTGTGTGACTTAAATTCATAACTCGGGAAGTATCTTCTCCCAGGAAACCTGGAGCTATCTCTCGGTTTCATTTTTATGTGCTGTAGCACAGACAGAGACACTCATGCAGGCCACGCTAGCTGCCCTGCCCACTCGTGAGAGCTGTACGAGCACGGGCATCGGCCGGAGCTCTGAAAGGCCATCTGCAATTCTACTTATTTCCTCAGGGTCTGAAGCTGGTGGAACAGTGGAAGAACTCTGCATTCAAACTGCTGATAGAGTTCAAAGCCTGGGTTTCAGCAGAAAACTTGACCAGAACAACGTTGACGGGCACAGTATAGTCAGCACTTCTATGAAAGATTGATAGTTTTGAAGTGAAGCTTTGAAACTTAAGGTCATGAACTTTCTACAGAAACATTTTTCTTAAAGTCTCTGTATATTTTAGCTTTTTTTGGCTCACCCTTGCCATCTGATTTCTAGCCGTACTGTGCTAGGACATGTGCAGTAATCAAACCATCTTTTCCTCACCCAGAAAAGAAGGGTGTATATTTAAGAACTGAATAACAGAGTGAGTGTGCAGAGAAATGAACAGGCTTAGGAAGGAATGCAAGTGAAGTAGGAGAAGGAGTTAAGCACCTCTCTTCAAACAGAATGCTCAGACAGGTGGGCAACCCTTCAGAGTCCCTGATTTCCACAATTCAACGGCATGTTTCATCTCCCCGTGTTTTCTTTGACCCGTGTTGGGTTTAGGGGGAGAATGGCAAGATATATGTGTCACTCAGTAGTCCAAGGCTAGTGTCCGTGATATCAGCAGAGGAGAGCAGGGAGAGAAGACGGTTTCACAAGATGACCTCGCTCAGACTTTTCAAACTAGTCATTTCCTATTTAGATCCTGTTTTCTGCAGGCAGACAGACCATGTATGGACCCATCTACTGGTATGAAATTTAGCTGCACACCTTCAGTTGTTTGGCTGAAAGGTCAGCCTGGATTATGAGCAGGAGCTCTGGGTGCACAAACTGTGTAAGAGAAACGTCTGCAGCTCACCAGACGTTCCTCTGAATTGGCGTAGCTGGCTCAGCCCAGAGAGCACGAGCTGGAACGAAATCCCTGGCTCTGTTGGTGGCCATCAATGGCAGACTTCCCCGTGGGTTTCTGCCCAAGATGGCACCGGGGATGGTGGCTTCTGTTGAGGTTCTCCTAAGTGCAAGTCACCAATTCCCAACATTGCCAGCTCTGAAAGGAAAATAAAGGAAAAATATGCAGTGAGTATCAGGCAAGAGAGGGTTCTGCTTAACGATGTGATGACGACTGGTCCAAGGTAAATAGCAAACCTGTTAATAAAGTGCCAAGAGAACATCCTTTCCAAGAACCCTTGGTGATGTCCTGGGCAGAGCCCCAGGACGTTGCTTTTTATGTGCTTCAGTAATCCATCTGTCCAGTGCCTGTCTGCCAGGTGTGGCCTTTCCAGTCCAGGGATCAGGCTGTGAGTGACCTGGGAACACCTGAAAGATCCAGCGCAGTCCGGGAAGAAAGCAGTACGAAATGATGATGGCCCTGTTGGAAACAGGACGTGTTATATTATCATCACGTCTGCAGCGCATGCCAAAATGTGATCACCTTGGATCCAGTTATTCTCCTTATGTAAGGCTAAAACCAGGTTTTGCTGTATTTCAGTCAGTGATCAATATACAAGAGGACTGTTACTCTGGGACAGCAGACGTTGTTAAATGTATGTCTTACCATGCAGAGTTTTTAAAACTTTATCTTCTAAGTGGCTGATAATTCCTGCTGAAGTTTATTGCAATTTAAATAATTCTAATCCTATTTTTTTTCAACCAGATTGTAACACTGATAATTTTCATTTCATATTTTTCATTCAAAAGCCTTGGGTGATCTTCTGGTGTAAAACTATCCCTTGTTAGTCTTCAGTTCATTGCAACGTGGGTTTTTTCTTCTCCTCCCTTGCTTTCCTAGCCAGGGCTGCCCACTTAGCAGCTTCGGCATAGGCACAGAGAACCAGCCAAGCACATTTCTCCAGCAGTCCCAGTTCCCTTCCCGTTGCCCGTTGCTGGAAGAGCCACTCCTTGCTGGGCTGCAGGTGTGATCGCCGCTGGGTTTCACCGGCTAAACCAAACCAAACCCTGCACTGTTCACGGAAACATCTGCTTGCTGAACACAGAGAAGCATTTCAGCCACATCTCCTTAAACGTTAGATGGTGTGTGAGACTCTTTCAGGCTTTCTATTGATTTTGCATGGAACTAGGTCAGAGCTGCTTTTAATTGAACAAGCTGGCTGCTGCAACTCTCACTTAACTGCAAAAAAAGGGGTATTAAAAATTGATATGCAAAGCAAACTTCTGCTTAATTGGCAAGCAGATGAAGTCAGAATAGACAAACCATCATGGTTAATAAAGATGAGCGAATGGCTTTCACTGACAGTGTAATATGCTCCTTTTTTTGGTTTTTTTTTCTTTTTTTTGGGAAGTGGCTTAAGCACCGAGTATGATCTGTGTTTCTGCGTGTGGTATGAGGAGCCTGTTACCTTTTTGGAGGAGAGGTTGGGATAAGTTTACAACTCTGCAGATCAGAGAGTCACGTATCAAGAAAGCCACGGAAAGGCAGCTCTGATTTTTCACTGTGTAGTAAAGGTAAACAGAAATCCCTGGGGTGCGGAAAGCAGGAACTGTGGGATTCTCTCAAGCGCTTACTATTGCTCTGCATCCCGTGTCTGTGGAAGTGGCCCGTCTCAGGTGGACGGGCGCACGCTGCTGTCATGCTGGCTGTGTGATGTGGGACATTGCTGGACACAGGACTGCACCCTGGTTAGACGTGTCCTGCTGAGCAGGGATCCTGCCAGCTCAGCATCTCTGCCCTGGCTATGAGGGTAGGAGGTGAACCTTGGGAGGTGACCTCAGTGGCTCCAGTCATCACAGGTGGGCACTGGGCACAACGGAACCCCATGTCTCACTCCTCTGGCTGGCCAGCCATGCCGTGGGGATGCTCTGTGCTCACCAGGTGAGGTCCGGCTGGAGGAGATGGGGAGCTCTGAGCTACACCCGAACTCCATCCCAAGTCACTTCCTTTGCTCTACACCTGTACACATACGCTGAGGTTCAGACCCCGCGAGCCGTACCGTCAGCTTCCCGCCGTACGCCAGTGCTGCCCGCAATGATGTATTATTTATTTAGGTTTATAACAAACACCCTGAAAAAGGAGTAAATGAATAATGCATGGGCCATCAGCTCAGATGTTTCAACTCGCAGCCGCCAGAGATGGCAGAGAGCAACCCTCACTTCACGTTCCTCAAGACAAGTCCTTTTCTTCCTTCCCTCCAAACCCCCAGCTCTAATGAAGGTTCGGCTGCTCATCGCTCAGCGTCACACTGAGGAGACACCGGGACCTGAAGTTAATTTGTGCTTAAGAGCAGAGTGGCCGCAGAGTAGATACTCATTTCAGTGATAGTTCTCCAGGTAACATGTTTTCTGTAGCTGTATTTTCCAGGTCGCTTTGGTCCAAGTCACACAGACTGATGTGGTTTGTTTCTCCCTTTCAGTGGCATTTATGAGCTTTTGGGTCGCACAGCTCACGTGCCAGCCTGGCCTAGCACGTGGCAGCGGGGGACCTTGCAGAGAGGGGAAATTTGCCCTGTCAATTATTTGTAAAATATGTTTTCCCAAAGAGATTTTAGCCACCGTCTTATTCCTGACATGGAAAAGCCTGAGATTCAGGTGGGGGAAAAAAAAAGAAGTAAGAAAAATGCTTATCTTGGAATATTGAAACACAGTGACACCTGGAAGTGCTTGAAACACTGGAACACCTTTATGGCAGTGCAAGCGACTGTATCCATAAATATTTAAAGCAGTGAATTATTTCTCTAAATCTCCATTTTTATGCACTATTTTGGCTTACAAATTATGGAACAATGAAGATGCTTTCCATAATAATTTCAGCTTTCAAACTACAGCACTTGACTCCAAAAAGATTTGCCTGTGGCCATCATGCAACTGAGCCAACTCCCTGCATAACGCTGAGCTTCGATATCTCCTAACTCCAAATTAAGATCTTTAACAGCATGAGGTGACTTAGATTCCATCTGTCTTTCTGCACTTCTCGAATGAAAAAAATAAAATAACAAAAAGCTGTGCAGCAGCTACTGTACCTCGCAGCAGAATTTGTACGTGGCGGGTCAGAGCTGATGCTTTCAATACGGGATCAATGCGGATCCAGCACCCTTTTAAATCCTGCCGTAGCTTTTATAATGGATGGCCCTTTTTAAACTGTACTGGTTTGATTTTCAGTCGATGGTGAGGTCACCACCCCACAGGTGACTGCAGCCAGCAGGTGCTTTCTGCAAATGTCTCGTGCCTGGCTGCGGGAGTGAAGAGGCAGAGCGGTGAACGGGGAGCTTTTATGGGATGTGGTAATTTGTGCCGCTGAGCTTGCTCCCCGGAGCCGCGTTTGCAGCACGGAGTAGCTGCCAGTATGGAAAGGTCCGAGTGACTGGGACTGTCAGCAGAAGGTCCCAGTAAGGCATCGTGACCTGGGAAGGGAGCGTTCCTCATTGCTGGAGCACGTTGCAACTGAAGTTTTCTTTCAGTTGAGCAAGAACAAGCACAGTGACTTATTTCTTTATCGAATTTGAGGGTGATTCCCATTCACATTTATTAGGGAAGCTGAAATTATTCTAAAATCTTCCCAAAATATTAGAGCAAAAGTCAGGTGTAATTGGTTTATTTTCATTTTTTCATGTATTCTCAAGCAAGCAGGCAAGTAATATCACAGAAAACTGTCTTAACTGGCATGTTGTTCTTCTGACTGTGTATCAATGCTAGTGATAGTGATCACCAAATAATAATGGCTCAGGCTCTGCGACGGGTTGCATGACATTGTAGTCTGATCCAATCTGCTTTTCATTTTTAAGGATATATTACTTTTCAGATAAAGGGAGAACCAAAAATCCCCAAGAAAGGATAGTGGAATGTAAATTTGCAAAGTCTAGACAGCCAGCTGAAAACTGATTTTCTGCACCTTATAAAGAAGCAGACTACAAGCCAAATCTTTATTTAGTCTGAATATTTCCATAGTTTCCAGCTGGTTGCAGAGAACTGCTGTGCTTTGATTCAGCTGATAATAAAACTAAGAATGCGCAAATCACTTTTATCAGGCCACAAGTAAAAACGCTGCTCTGTGCAGTAAACTGAAGCGGGTAAATCCTCGGCGTTGCCACTGAGGGCTGGCTGCAGGAGCCCGGGGAATTTCCAGTGCTCCAGTGGTGTCAACGATGGGCACGCAGAGGAGGTTCTTGCTGAGGTAGTCTCAGCTCTTCCCAGTAGCAGCTCAGCGATGGAGTAAATTAAATCTACTGAATGATGCGTGAAGTTGGTGGGGCTCTTGCAGGGCCAGATTCTGCCTTTTTTTAAGCCTGTTTTCTTCTTTTGGATTTCTCTTTGTTTCGCTGGAAAGGAAGAGCTGCAATCTAGGCAGCTGCAGACTAGGCAGCGGCTTGGCTTGCTGGGAAAGATGACGTGGGTTCATTTCCAAGGAATTTTGAAACTTTGTTCATACCTTTCCCTCTCCCAGAGAAGTGGGATCTTAAAGAAGTGAATGTTACTGGTCTAAAGAAAAAACTCGGATAAACTCGCATCTCTGTTACAGGGAAAAGTCTGTCATTGTTCTTGATGGATCAGTGCTCAGAAAAAGTACAAGCGTTTTTTTTGTGGGTGACTGAAGCAGTTCCAAGGCGGTTAGAAGGTGGGCTCCCATCCCTCTGCACGGCTCACTGTGGCAGCAAGTCCCCCTGCACAGCCCCAGCCTGAGCCACGTTACAGACGCTGCGTAGCAAAGGTCCCCAAAAGGCAGATGTCATGGTATATTGTTACCGACTGCTGCTCAACCTTCCACCCAGCTGGGGCTCCCAGCTAGCAAAACCAGTCTGGGTTTTCGTTAGAGTGCCTTTTTGCATACATTAAAGTAGGTAAGCGACCTAAAAGTTCAAGGAAGAGGTTTGATTTTTGAAGGTCTTTGTCACACGAAATGTCACTGAGTCCCATTTCTGAGATTGGCTACACTGGGGTCATTTCATCTTTTTTCTCACGGAGTGTTACTACTGGAATAAAACAAAACAAAACAAAACTGGAAGGTTATGATATGATATCCTTAATATTAACGTTTGCCATTAACTGGTAGCAATTCATGAAGTACACTCACGGTTACCTATTGCACTGCATATCCAGGTAGATATTTGTAGATATTCCCTGTGTGGTGTTTCATCAAGGAACCTTCAGTTCATCTGCAGACTGAAGTGTCAGAGAGCTCGAAACATCCATGAGGTTTGGGTTGCTGTGGGGCAGAGATGGGGTCCCTGCCACGCCACTGAGGTATTTCATATAGCATCTTCCACTGTCTGCTGTAGAAGGGTAAATAGTGGGGGGGGTTCGTTTGAATGTGGTTCTTTTTCTGGGACTGGTATCATCTGTGAGCGGCATTTCCTGTTGGATAGTCCCAGTTCTTGGCCGTGGAGATAACTGGGAGAGGAAGTGGCTGCTGAGACACATTTCACCATTGCTTCTCTGGCTGTTGCACACGGGTGCCCCGGGGAGCTCCTGCCTGCAAACAGCTCCTGCCATTCCATCTTGGAATGGCCCTGGGAGCCACCACAAGACGTTGAAATAAGGCTCAAGGGAAGACCGTCCATCCTCATCAAATGTGTATTCCAAGACTGTAGATACGTAGAGAAATTAATGTACATCAGGGGGGGTGATTTAGAAACACAAATGACTCAAACTAAGAGTATGACATAACGATGTCTTCAGGCTTAAATCCGGGGTATAAAATTTGAAAGTCAGAGGGATTTTTTATTTTATTTTATGTTTTTGCTAAAATGTGGCAAACAGTTTAAGTAAACTTTGACGAACTGTCTAGCATAGTAATTAGCTGTTACAACTAAAAGCTGTCTAATGTTTCTTCTGTATCTAGCTTTTCATGTGGGTTTTTCGCAGCTACAGATGGGAAAGATGATCAGGAATGAATTGTTCCTCCATGCGTTGCTCTAAACTGGCAAGAAAAGAAATGAGGGTCTTGGGAAAAGAACAGAAAATCACCAGCCATGAGGAAAACGGACAAAGCTGCTTCACTTGAAAAATCATGCAGCTGTTTTTTGAGTTTCTTTTCCTTGTATTGACCTTGTATTGCAAGCAGAAAGTCACCTTCTGGCTCCAAAGATTTTTCAACCAAGTGAAATTTTATTCCCTAGGTTACGGTGCTGAGCACACCCAAAATATTAAGACCAGGGTCATGTGCTTTCTGAGGAGTACAGCTCTGCCTCTTGCACAATATTGCCTTGGAAGGGAGAGTCAGAAGCCTGAAGAGGAACTTGTTCCCAGTCAAATGACAGCTGAAAAGAATTCGAGTGTTTCCATAAACAGTTAATAAAAGCATAATTTAGTAGGGTGCCATTTTCAAAAAGAGCTTCCTGCCTCAAAAAAGTTGGAACAGAAAAGTTAGAGATTTCGTCCATCTGCTGCGTCGTGTGTGGTTTTAATAATAAAAAGTGTACTGAAACCTGCCTCAACTATAGGGTTTAGGCCTGGGTGGTAAGATCATGATATAAATTGCCCTTAAAAGATTTATGATTGGCATATATGGAATATTGAGCAAAAAAGTTTGTTACATGCCACGGGTAATTCACAGATTCTCTGTGACGCACTGTGTGCTTGTCTGTTTTGTAGAACCACTGGATGAGCTGAAGATCAGAAGTCACAGCACTGAACCACTACCAAAGCTGGAAAACAAAGAGAGGGGAGCCCATCATGGGACAGCTTCCTCCAGGGAGCCAGGGAAAGCTCAGGAATGGGATGGGACGCCAGGCCCGCCGGTGGTGTCCAGCAGGCTGGGGAGGTCGTCTGTCAGTCCAACCATGTTGGCCGGAAGCAACAGCTCAGGTAGGTCAACAGCAGAGCAGGGAAGGTCTCATGGATCTCCTTGTGAGCCGAAGGATCTCTAAAGATACACAGATAAGCAGGTACACTGTGTATCTCTAAAGATACATGGGTAAGCATTCAGATTCTTCAGTCCTCCAAATGTCTTCTAGAATCCACCCTGCCCACTGACCGCTGCACTATCAGTTGTTGAATTTTATGTGTATAAACTAGTGGATTGTCGCACCCCGAGAACAAAAACACAGCCGTGTTCATCAATTGGCTAAGACCAGCAGAACTGATCAGACCTCTACAGCCAGATCTGTAGAGCTCTGGCAGGAGCGCTGCGCTGTTACTCTTGGAGGTCTGACAGTCTTCTTAAAAGAATAACTTGAGTGCGTAATGCTTGGGTTGGGAAAAACATCCCTTCAAAAACAGTACCAGAGCCTCGTGGTCGATGGTCAGTAAGCCTAAGACCATGGACGAGCTACTCAAAGAAGAAATTCTCGCTGCCCAAGAGATCTGCTGGGCAGTCGGTGGCAGGGAGGAGTCTTTACGGTGCCCCTTAGCCTGGGCATCGCTTCCTGCTGTGACAGGGACCCACATTTTCCCTGCATTGCTGCAAGTGGCACCTGGAACTCGGCACGTAACTCGAATAGACCTTGCTGATGTCACGTGTCAGTTGTGGCAATCGTGCGGTCCAGCTTTTCTTGCTACAGATCCCCAAACAGTCCTTCCTGGGGCAGCAAAAGCGACTTCTCTGGCAGTCTTATGACTCTAGCACGGATTATTTGGCTGGTAATGCCTTTTGCTTGTCTGTTCTCACAAAGGGTGCAGGGAGGTAGGAATTGTCCAGATGTGCTCATAGTTTGTTAAAGATTCCATTGGCGGCGTGTTCGAGCGTCATCTGCGCTAGTGCAGGTAACGGGGTGGCTTTAAAGGTACCACATCAACGTATCAGGACATCTGGTGACCAGACCGGAGCTGCGTACCAACCTTTCCAGCTCTGTGAGATGACAGTGCGGAGCAGAATGGAGGAGAAATGAACGCTAAAGAGTAAGTCCCTAGCAAAAGATAGCACTTCTGTCCCACCTCCCTGCATCAGTTTTAGTTTAAAGAGTTGGTTGATCTCCAAAAGCAGACAAAACATGTTGGCTTCAATCTTCATTTGGCATCAGCAAACTGTAATAGCTGTTGAATCACGCCTTGATTTAGTTAGCTGTGACTTTGTCTTACAAAGCCGGGACTGTCAAAGAAAAATTATGGAAATACTTTATTGGCTGAATTCTGGCTCCTTTTTTATGATTAAAATCTGAGAGCTGATTATGATTTTTCTTTCCCCGCAGTTTTATGACATTTCATTTGATGAATATTGCCTCTCATCTGCCATGAATATTTTTCCCCTTGTGTCTCCCTGGCTGTTGCCGGAGCAACATGTTCTACCTTCAGTCGGTGGGACGTTGCACACAAAACACTGTTCACAGTTCTCCGCGGTGAACTTCTACGTGAACTGCAACGGTTTGTTCTTGGCAATTAAATGAGCACTGTAACAGAATGCAAGAGAGGAGATTTAATAGCATCGGTACGGATACAATTGCTTTCTGCAGGCAAGGAGATAAAGGAATTCTGTGCTAGGAATTTAGAACTCAGATTTACCCCAGGACCAGGTAAAATCAGGGCACTTCCCAGTACGGTTGCTGTTGCTCTCTTTCCAACATCACAGGACAAAAAAAAAACCCTACTTTTTTTTTGTTCAGACACACCCTCGAAACCCCCCAGTTTGCCACCAACCTCCCAGTTCACACTGGTGCAAGCATTTATTGGGCAGTGTTGGAATAATCTGAAATAAGTGGGGTTGAATTGCTCTGCTGTGAAGCAGAGGGGATGTGAAAGGACTGCTCACGTGTGCTCGAGAGGCAGCTCTGCTGAGGCTGATTCACTGAGTCTTGGAATGCTCTGGGTGAGAAGGCTGATTTTCTGTGGGTTCTCCCCAGCTCTGTGCTTGCTGGTAAGATCAGGTGGAAAATGAGCCACCGCCAAATAGGATCTGAGTTTTCTGGTCGTTCTGCTTGAGTGAGCCTGGCCCATTAGGCACGCACGGGCATCATCGTCTGCAATGCCTGCTTGTTCCCTCGTCTGCCACAGAATTTGTCAAGGCCGCTTTCTGTTCCTTGGCATCCTCTCGTTTCTTCTGGAAGGCAGCGTGAGTGGGTTGGGGGGGGAGGTGCTGGCACCTCGGGAAGTCGCTGCAGTTGCAGTGAGCAGCCAGCTGAGAGCTGTGAAACAGAAGGCTGCGATAACTTCACTCCAGGAGCTTTGAACAAGCATTTTCTGGAATGTTGCTGCTTTTTTCTCAACTGCGGCCATGAGGGATTGTGCATTGCCACCTGCTGCAAGAGCCGGGCACTGCGGGGCCTTCTGCATCTCGGGGCTCTTCTGGTGTCCTGGGTTTGAGTCACCATCGGCTTGTCGCTCAGTCAGCCCGTGAATATTGTAGCTGAAAACGTTGTAGCTCATCAGGAAGGCAGCAAATGCCCACCCTTCACTGGGAGTACTGGCTGGCCTTGTGGCTTTGCAGAAGTCAGGAATAGAGAAGGTCGTGCTCCTTGAGAACGGAGCAATGACTGCGAAACCCAAGGTGCAGGACGAGGTCACTGGGGGAGCAGCAAAGCACCAGTTCATGGTAACTGGGGCTGCTTCACTCAGAGACACCAGAGTTCTCCACCAACCCCTAAATTTGCTCCTCACAGGTAATATCAGAGCACTGGTGTGTGGATTCTCCGACTGCAGGCAACGTGATGCTGGAGGTACATGATTCTGGGCAGCCTGCCCATTGGGCTCCAGCCCAGGCTGCAGTGCTTCCAGTCCCCGCCTGCACTGGTCACCCATTTTTTCCCCTCCCAAGCCCCCCCCCCCGCCCCTGTCCGGGTCACTTTAAAGCAGAGGGTAGAGACTGGCTGAAGCCTGCACTGGGCACTGTGGCGTGTCCCCCCTGGCAGCTCTGCCAGCCAACCCCCATGACACTGCTCCCCTCAGAGACCCTAAAACCACCGTGGCTTTGCAGTGGGCTTCCCATGACCTGCATCCCTTCAGCGTGCCCGTGGGCACTCCTCAGCACTCACAAGCTGCTGGGAAAAGAGTTTCCTTCCTCAAATGTCCCCAGTTTGCATCACCTGGGTCTTCAAAGCCTCCCTCAGAGGGGGTGGCTTCAGCCAAGGGGGCTCTCTAAAGATGTTGGGTGACATTGCCACATGGGAACTGAGGATGCCCCACTCCCCACAGGGTCCAGCTCCCACAAAGCACCCCCACCTGCCCTCCATACCAACCCCAGTGACCAGCAGCACCTCCGAGCCCCACAACTCCCTGTTCAGGGCACAGGGATGCCCTAAATAAGCAGGGGACTCTATGGCAAAGATGTCACACACCTGCCCCCCCAGCACTGTAGGTCCCTGCATGGTTTGTAGTCCTGGGGTACCCAGGCCTGGCAACCCCCTCCAGCTTTGATGAAGGAGGCTGGGGCAGTCAACTCCATCCAAGCTGGGACCAGCTGCCATCACCACGTCACCGGAGCAGGAAAAGACGCCTCCCTCCCCAGCTCCTTTCCTGTTTGCTGCTGCTTTTAGAGTGAGGTCAGGGCAGGTTCAGGAGGAAAACCTTTCAGGCAGAGTCTTAGGGGGCTGCTCACAGAAACGGGGTGCTCCTGGACACAGCTAACCCCCTCCTGAGAGGAGGCCGGTTGTGGGGCTGCTTCCCCAGTCCAGAGCTGGTCTCCTCCTTGCTGGTCCCTGCGCCAGCACACAGGGGAGAAGTGGTGGGGGCTCCCTTGTAGGATGGCACAGCTCCCCAGCTGTGGGCACCCATGCACACAGCATCAGAGCCAGCCACATCCAGGCTCGGCCAGCTGGAGCTTGCAGCGGTGCCACCAAAGAACACTGCGTCTGAAGGCACTCTCTTGTCCTGGTGCCCAGGTGGGTGTCCATTTGGGTACACAGCACCAGCCCCTTTGGGAGAGCAGCTGGGAGAAGAGCTGGTGAGACTGGGCTGGGCACGAGTAGCAACCTGGGGAAAAACATCCCCAGACTGGAAAACGGATGCATCTTGTTACCCACCTTGCCTGCAGTCTCCATACCAATGGCACAGAGGAGAGCCCACCAGCCCAGCACATAGCAAAGCATGGTGCAGGGGGACCCACCTCCACCCCAGCATTGATCGCTCCCAGCACTGCCCTAGGACCGAGCAGCCGTCCACAAAGGCTCAGCCGCGCCGGCAGCCATGCGGAGCTGGTGCCCGGCACAGGGCCAGGCGCCGCGCCCGCAGCAGTGGCCCATGCCAGCCTGTTTGTTCTCATTAAAGGTTAACAAGAGAGCCATGCTAAAGCTGCTGGGAGCTGCAGGAGAGGCGTTCCCCTACTGCCACACAGTGTGAAGGGGTGTCCAGGCTGTCCTACCACAGGGGTGACAGCCAGGTTATGCCAGTTGTGGGGACCACAGCCCTGAAAAGGGCCACGGGGTAGCCAGTAGTGTGGGCAATGCAGGCAAGCTGTGTGGCACAGCACCACCCTGGGCATTGCTCACAGAGAGAGCCCCAGGAGCAGTCAGGAGGTGGGGTCACACGTTGAAAAAGTGTCTGAGGACGCTGGAGGAGGCCTCAGACAGCTCTTCCAAGCCCCTCACGTGGCACTCGGTGGGACTGCCAGCTTGGGGACACCTTGCCAAAGGAGGGCAGAGGAAGGGCGTGAGCCACGCCAATGCTGCCAGGGCCTGGGCGGTAATTGAGTTAAATCAATCTCTGTCCCTGGCTGGGGACAAGGAGTGGGCACAGGGAAGAGGACAACCCCATAGCCACACAAAGTACTGGTCACCTCCCCCAGCTCAGAGGACTTACCTGGATGCTCACCACCAGCCAGTGCAGCTGCGTCCCTCCCTCCTATGCTGCAGGGATGTGGGTGTAATGAGTCAAGCACACCCTTTTCGGGGGTGTCCCTGCCATGCCCTTCTCTCGCTAGGCCTGGGAAGATACCTCAAGCATCCTCACCCCAAAATCACAACAGCTGAACATACAAACAAACCCCTCCACAGGTGGCCACACTTGGTCATAGAATCATAGAGTGGTTTGGAGACCATCTACTTCTAAGTCCTTCCACTAGACCAGGTTGCTCAGAGCCCTGTCCAACCTGGTCACGAACACATCCAGAGATGGAGCACCCACAGCTTCCCTGGGCAACCTGTGCACAACCTCACAGTGAAGAACTTCCACGCAGTGAAGAACATAATGGTCATGCATATATAGCCATGGTCAGTCCATGTACAGGCAGAAGAAAAATCCAGTCAGCCCATGAGAACATTCACACTTCTCTGCCCTATGTGGGGTACAGGACGGGCTTCCCAGAGACCCAATGTCCTGTCAGCACCGAGTCCCAGGCCCACCAACTCCAAGGCTGTGTCCACCCAGCATCACCCAGCCCTTCGAGAAGCCACCAGTCTGAGGAACACACTCACCTTGGTGGCACCAGGACAAAAGGCCAAGGTGATGAAGAAGCTTTTCCAGGCTATTCCCAGACAAGGGCTCCCCAGACATGGACACCCCTGTGTGGCTGGGAACATCACCACAGCTAGAAACGCAGCACGAAAGGGCACAGGCCATCCTTGGTGGATGGCCAGCAGGTGGAAGTTACCGCTGACAAAAAGAGGCTTGGGAAGATGAGCTCCAGCATGTAGGCATCAGCCTGGTGAGGGGACAAAAAGCTCCTAGCCATGGGCTAAAGCTAGGAGAGGGCAGGAGGTGACATTTCTGGCCAGGAGACCCATTGTGATAGCTTGAAGGAGAACCCTAGTGAGTGACCTAGGCACTGGTGGCCCGGGAATAGCCAAGTCCTGGTCTGGGAAAGCCCAGTCCTAGAGCTGCAGAAGGTTACCCCCATCACAGTCCTACAGCAGACCCCTCTAACTTCATTTTTTTTTTTCAGAAACCAGCAAAGCTAGCTCCAAAAAATCCTGTCAACCCAGCACTGCAGATCACATGCAGAGCTTTTTCTGCAGGGTGGATGTCCCAAGGGCTGAAGAAGGACGAACCCTTGTGCCAAGCCTGGCTTTACCCACAGCCAGGCTGGCACCAGCACCGCCAGCACCATCCCTTGCTGGAGGGGCTGGGCACCCTGCATCCGGGCACCGGGACAACTCAAGCCCTCCCCCCTCGTTTCCTCACGCCGTCCCCACACAGCAGCAGAAATAGAAGCGATATAAATGGCAGCCCTATAAATAACCCCAAAGCACGAGGCGGGGAGCTCGGCCCAGCCTGGCGATGGCCTCAACCCACGCAAAGCCAGGGCTTGGGCTGCCCTCACCATCCCCTGGGGACCACAAATGCCAGCTCCCTGCCCACGACAGGTCTCTCAGGTCCTGTCCTTTAAGTCAGAGCCACAGCAGGAGCCTTGACGTGCCTGCTGAGCTGCAGACTAGCACAGTGGCATCCCTGGGGGATGTCTCCATGACCCTGCCCAGCTCATCTTGAGGGTGTAGCAGGCACTGGACGATGCCCACCCTGAGCACCCCACTGCAACCCAGGCTGGGGGTTCCTGGCCAAAGCAGGAGCACTGGTCAGGAACCTCAGGCAGGTTTGTAGAAGACATGACCCTGTCCCTACCACGATCCATGCTGCAGATCAACAGTTACCCTCCTGGTTGCGTCCCAACACCGACTTCATCAGCTGCCCATCCCAGCATCCCTGCCCATCGCTGCCCACATTCCCACACTCAATCCCATCATGGCACGTCCTCCACAGGGGCTCAGCCATCACCATGCCAGCTTCCACCACAGCTCCTTTCCACCTGGGGGACCATGATGATGCACTGGGGACCTACACCAGATGAGAGCGGGCAACAGCGGCAAGCCCTGTGCTGCCTGATTTTGTGCGGCGTCACAGCCTGACACCCCAGCAAGGCTGCTCCTTTGCCACCAGCAAGGAGATAGCTCCTCGGCCAACGCAGTGTTTATAGAAAGGCCTGGACTTCCCGGTGGCCTCAGTAGGCTCCTCTGGGAATCTGGCAAAGGTAAAACCCACTGGGGCTGTTTCCAAGCCCTGGGACGGATGGAGGTACAGCAGGGAAGGAGTTAATGGTGTGAGGCCTTCCCAAGCACTTCTTGGCAGTCTGGGGAGGGCTGGGAGATAGGAGGATCGGGCCAGCAACAAAGCGAGATCTGTCTCATTAATTCCTCCAAGCATTCCTCCCTCTGTCACCCAGGAGGAGGAGGCAGCACCCAGCTGATATGGAGCACCCAGGTCCCTCAGGAGCCCCCCCCCACCCCCCGCGTCCTGCTTGGGTGCCAGGGGTGTGATTGGGAGAGGGGAGGGGAGATGGGTGCAGCTTCTCCTCCGGGACCGATGGCTCTGGCGTCCCGCAGGGCCCTATATGGACACGGGCAGCGTCCCCTCTGCCCGCTGTCCCCCTGCCCTGGCGTCCCGAGGGACACGGGCCGGGCATGGCTCACGCCACCGGCTCCTCGACCAGCGCCATCCCAAAGCCGGGAGCGCGGCAGCGGCCGGAGAAGCCCCCGCATGCCGGACAGGGGCTGGGGGGGGACAGGGTGACACAGGGGAGCGGGAGTAGGGCTGCTCGCCCCGATATCCCGCAACGGGGCGGTTCCTTCTCTGGGCTATCTCCGGCCACGGTCCGGGCCTCGCCGCAGGGTGTGGAGCAGCTTCTCCGAACCGCAGGGCAGTGATGGGGTGGAAGGGGGGGACACCCGCCGCCCCCGGCCCCCCCCCCCCCGCCCGGCGCGCCACCCCCCGCCCCCCCTATGGGGGGCCCCACCGCGGGTGTGGGGGGGCGCAC
>JAAGNO010010550.1:0-40595 GCA_033439905.1 Ceryle rudis
AGCAGCGGGAGTTTGAGGGAGTTAGTGCGGGGGCCGGGTGGGAGGCTTTGGGAGCGGGACGGTGGGCAGGGGGAGGCAGCCGCGCTGTGGCGGTCTGCGGGCCAGGAAGGCTGTTCCAGGGCTGGAGAGAGAGGCAGGGCCCGTGAGTTGTCCTGAAAGCCTGCGATTTGCCCTTGTTTTTATCCTGGTGTTTTGAACAGGTTCACTCTGCAGTGTACGTAGCCTTAGGGCTGCTGGAACATTTCACCAGAATCGGGGTGTGGGGAAAAAAAACAGGGGCAACATAATCCGAGTGAAGGAGAGGAGCAGTGCTGGTGCCCACCGTGCAGGACTCGACATGCAGACGATGGCATGTGTCCCCCCAGAAAGGTCCCCATCTCCTGAAGCAGGTGAAAAACACTTGCTGACACTACAGACGGTGTGTCTGAAGGCAGATGAAGAGGACTGGGAGGGAATCTGTCAGATAACTGCCCACCCGCAGAAGGGGACGGTGATGGCAGCACTGGCAGGGGCCGTTGTGCTGCATGAGGTGCCGGCAGGCCTGGCAGCAAGCGTGCAAGAAGGTGTCTCTGGTTTTTATGACTTCGGGCTGACACAGATTAATGGTTTGCAAGAAGAAGGGCAAGCAAAGAGTTCAGAAAGCAAGCCAACAGAGAAAACACCAGACATGCACCAGATGGAGGTACAAGTTGTGGATATGGTAAAGATGGCAATACGTCAGCCGTTAGCTTGTACTATCACGCTTACTTGGTTCTGATTTACTATTTCTAGGCATTCAAATTGGTTGGGTTTAAGTATCTAATCCCTTGTACAGCTTTTTATAATCTCATCCCATGTTTTAAAAGGCAAAAAATTTAGCCTTTCTAGTTGACTAACCTGTTGAAATTCAGACAAGTTGTAAATTCAGTTTGCCAGTTTGGTGCCATTTGGTGTGACAGCCTAGATTTCTTAAGTAGCATTAGACAATTTCACTTCTGCATTGGTACAATACTGTAGTCATCACTAAAGCTGGATGTGTAATATGTTCTCACTTAAAATGCCTTTTATTAAAAATACATGCAAACATTGCTATTGATTATCCAGTGCTAGCTATTGGTTTTATAATAAAATACTATTTTTATTTTAAAACTCATGTGCTACCATAGATAATTTCTGAGGTATGGTCGTACTTAAGTTTACTAATGTAAAAAGTATCACAATCTCCTTAATTGCCATAGGACAAAGAAAGTGGTGCTATTATCAAATGCAGGACTTCTGCATCCTAAAAAATTGAGAGCGTGCTTTCTTGTTGTTTTCTTTGAAAAGTTGCATGTACTGAAATTAAATCGAAAATCTTTTTTAAAAAAGGATAAAAGTTTCTATGTTCTCAGTACTGTGATCTTAAAATGATGCTCTGAAATTTTATATAAAATTTTGAAGGGGTAGGGCTTTGTTTTAGTAATAGTTCACAGTTAGGCTGCTGTGTGTTAAATGCAATTTTGTTCTTGTGGTTTTGTCCACATTTAAGGCTGAAGATTAAAATTGAATTAGTAGCTTATATTTTTTTGATAGCTTAGTTGCTTTTCCACTAGTGATTATCTTTAATTAGAGAAGCTGTAAAATGTTTTCTTTTTTCTTAAATAGATTGACAGAGATAATGATGACATCGTGTTTGAAAATAAGGTCCAGCAACTGACCCCATCTGAATCAGAGAGAGGAGGAAAGGCACCTTTTTTCACTCTTGGGGTGACAAAGAGACAGAGCAGTAAAGCCAGTGATGGTTTGTCAGACTTATGCAATGAAGGTGAAGAACAGGAGCGTGCAACTCCATCAGAACAAACAGTTGTAAGAAATCCTAAGAATCTAAAATTTCAGATTGATGCTTCACATCAGAAAAAAGGTAAAATGTTCGTTATCTTTGTAGGTCATTTTTGGGTAACATTATGTGGAGTTAGTTTTTGAAGTGAGTTTGAAACTTTATATTAAATATTCACAGTATTGTTAAGTTTAGATGCGGTTAAATCTACCATTCTGCAGAAAGTTGGAAGGAGCTTTAAGTGATAAAAGATACTTGCTGAGGCTGATGTCATCTGTGTTGTGTTCAGGAGAGACATTTTTGGATGGCATTTAGAAATTAATGGTCTTTGGAACAATATGTGGTATTTGAAACCTCCAGAGAGATTTCAAAGTTAATATAGTATAAATGCCTTCAAATAAAGCTAGTAATTTACTTAGTCTTCTTAGTTCCCTCATTCAGCTTCAAAATATTCTCGTTCAGAGCTTTATGGATTATTTTAGAGTGGTTCCAAGTTGCTGGCTGTGTGTGGTGGGCAGATATCAATGCCTGTCAGCAAGGCATCTCCCTGAACTCAAGGGGAAGCAACAGAAAATGGGTGATTTAAGATCTTAGGAATGTAAAAGTATGTTGCAGAAGTTAAGGACTGATTTAGAAGGGAATGGATAAGCAACTGTTTCCCTAGAAACTGTATGTTTGTACTGTAAAAGTGGGATGACATCAGTAATTTTGAAGAGGCTGTGAACGTGTGTGGTGTTGTATCTGGATATTAGGGTATCTCGGCCGAGGTTGTTTAAAGGATGGATATTGTACAAATTGTTAATATCCCTTGTTTAGTTACTGCATTTAGAGGAAGCACATTTGAGCAGCTTTAACAGAGCTAACAATGTTCTTTTGTGTGGGCATGAATCGACAATGAATAAATAGCAATAAAGTGTTTTTGTTTGCTGTTACTGAAGTGTTAGCTGCACAGCTCTGTGTGGTATAAAGCATTGTATAAAATACATTTTGGTCTCAGCATGAAAATCATTACAGAGAGTGCACTTGGGAGCTGAGACAACTGTTCTAGAAAGGCTCTTCAAACATGACGTATTCGCCATTTCGCAGTTTCAAATCTTCCTCAAAACTGAAAGTGTTGTACATTTACTCTTAACTTGTTAAGCTCAAAAGAAATTCATTGCTGCTGTGCCATGAACTTGGAAATGTTATGTAATCCAGAAAGCATAACTTTATTCTCAAGGAATTGATCTTTTTTTCCTCAAATTCAAATAATAATTTTAAAGAGGCTGTTACATCATGATATTTTTACATACACTTTATGGCTTCAGGTTTACCAAAAACCTGAGAATAGTTTAACGTGCCATTTCCAAACCTTTGAACAAGCTTACTTAGTACCAATTACACAGTTATCAAGAAATGTTGCACAGATTGAAGGTGCCTTGATGAACCATACTTCAATGATGCTATCAGGAGAGGAAGTTTCATCCTGTCTCGGAGGTGAGAGCTAGGCTCGGAGTTAGGTTTCCTGGGATTAGGTTCTCAACTGTATCACTAACACACAGCACTATTTTTTGGGCAAAACACTGAAGTCTTAAATTGATTACAATAATTTATGTGCAATAGCTTGATTTTCTTATGATGTATTTTGAAGTCCTTTTATGTAGAAGTATAAAGTAGTTTCACCCAAAGCAGAGGAGCTGTATTGCAATTGGTGCTATTTTTTGAAAAAGTAAAGTAATTATTTTGTGGCTTGCATGAGCTAAATGTGTCTTTGTTCCCACAGAAGAAAAAGCAGTTTTCAGCTGTGGTTTGTGCACGTTCACCTCACTCAGAATATCAAGTTTTAAACATCATGTGAAAACCCATTCTGATGAAAAACGTCATGTGTGTCACCTCTGCCTTAAGGCTTTTCGTACGGCTACTCTCCTGCATAACCACGTGAATGTACATACAGGTATCTAACATGTGAAAATACTTCATTTTACATATTGTCTGCAAAATTGAACTGACAGGCAAATGACTTTGTCTTAGAGCTCTATTCTGTTACCATTTTGCGCTCAGAAGTTTCTCTGATTTCATTTGGAGTTCCACGCTGAAAAGCCATGCTCTGTAGCTAGTAACTCTCGGTGTACGTATTAACCTATTTTGTTAAATAGCATTCTAAAAAATCATCATCAACTAAATATTGACTTTGCTTGCGTTTGATTCCTATGCTCATAATACAATTTATTTGTGATGTTTTAATTTCATAACAATATGAAACAATTTGTTAAATCATGTCTACTATAAACTTATGAAGTACATTTATTGTACATAAGAATTCAGAATCTCAGAAAAGGTTCTATTAAAAAATTGTGCATCTTGATTTGAGAGGGACAAATGATATCATTGTGTTAAATAAAATTCTGAGAAGCCATGTATTCTTACAGGGACCAGACCCCATAAATGCAGTGACTGTGATATGGCGTTTGTGACCAGTGGTGACCTTTCACGACACAGGCGTTACAAGCATACTTTAGAAAAACCTTTCCAGTGTTCCGTGTGTAAATATTCTAGTGTAGAAGTAAGTACAGCCTTACTGGATCTTATGGGAGGGTTTGTAAGCTTTCTCATACTAAGATTTTAATGTACTGTCAATTTATCACATTTTTGCAAAGATTTTTTGACTTGAGAAGTTTCTCCTAAATGGTTGTTGTTGGATTTCTATGAGATCAACTCAGTACATTATAGAGGTAGTTGCAGATGTCAAGCAATTACTAATACTTGACATGTGATGCTAATCTGATACACGCATTCTGAATTGGGAGGAATGGCCAAACTTCTGGTTGCTGTAATACTTCAATACTGAGGAAAAGGACTGTAGAGACCATAAAGGTAGGGACATCTGCAGCATCTCGGGAATCACTGGCCCATGTATAATAGCATTGAAACAGAGAGCACTGGTCTCTGCTGGTGGCCTCGGACCACACTGATGGGTTGAATTCGTCCTCTGTGTTAGTGCAGCATTACCTCAAGGTAGCTGATTGCTAAAAATTTGTGGTGACGTGCATTTAATTTGTATGCACATCTTTTCATTCCTATCGCCCCTCAAAAAAGGAACAGTTATTCCGAATTCCTTGAATCCTTACTTTGTCCATATAGTAATACTTATAAAAGAGTGGCTTTAGATTAGTATTTGTACACTTATTTAGCTTTTAAAGAACGTTGTGTTTTAAAAGCTTTTTCTTTTTTATTATACTAAAATTGCTGCTAGGCAATGTGTTTGTGTGAATTTGATCCTCCAAAATTATACCTGGTCCTCCTTTATACTTCACTAAATATACTGTAGGACAAGACTGGCTCATGTCTAAAATGAACTTCATGTATTGTGTTTATACACTTGATGATTTGGTTTGGTTTTTTTTTAAAGGACAGAATTTTTCTTAATCTAGAAATAATTCAGAGACTGCCTAAGAGTTCACTTGGAAAAAACAGGCTTTCAGTTATGCACCTATGATTGAATCAAAGTCACCTATGATTGAATCACTGTCACAGTTTAGTAGATAGTCAGTATCTAAATTTTTTATGTAGTGTGCCCAGACCTAAAGCTGTAAGCAAGCCTGAACTTTATTCCATGCACCTTATCTTACTAATTAGATTTTGAATAGCTTGCATCTTTAAAAACCCTGTCAGTTTAAATTAAGGTACCCTGTTCTATCCCTGCTTTTGATAAGGAAGTGTTTAGTACTCCGTGCTGCTGCTGAACTCTCCCTCATGTTGCTGTAAGCATTACCTGAAGGAGGGCAGCTGAAGGAGCCCCCTAGTAATGCCATGCATATGGTTTGACTTTTGTAAGGCAAAGATTGGCAATCATGTTTAATTTTATTTAAGTGCATAGTGTTGTAGATTTGAATGGATCTAGCAATGAATTCATTAAGTGTGTTTATAAACGGTAAGTCATAATTTTAGCTGGCGTACCTACAATATTTATGTAGAACATATCACAAGAACAGTAAATAAATTGAACTTTTGCCATGAAAGTGCTTCATTGGGACTTGAGGGTAAATAAAGACTTTAGTTAATGAGTTTGGTCTTTCATGTATTTTCCTGAGTATTTTCAAATTATTTTATGTTTGGCATATCCAAGTAGCCTGAAGGTAGTGGGTATGGCCTTCAGCTGATATAAAATCCTAGCTTTTGTGTTCTTATTATAAAATTTCTCCTTTTGTTTATGTTGAAACTGAATATGGAAGTTAGGTCATCTAGGGAAAGAGTATAGAAATGTAACTGAAAACTGCAGTGGACTGATTATACAGGAGGAAAAAAGTGGAGGGGTGTGAGGGCACTAATTCTGGCGTTGATGCAATATTTAAAAGTGCAGTAAATCTATTTTGTAAAATTGCTTATATTTTAACTAATTGTGTCTCTAGTGTAAATATTACTGGAGAAATTTTCTTGCTTTTATACTAGGCAAGCAAAATGAAACGACACACTCGCTCACATACAGGAGAGCGTCCCTACACCTGTGACCTTTGCAGTTATGCCAGCAGCGACGCTTATAAACTGAAAAGGCACATGATAACTCATTCAGGTAGGGCTCTGATGTAATGATCAAGTCTATGTACTTAAGCCCTTAACATTCATAGGGTTAGTGTGATTTAATTTCACACTCTAAATTAGCACTTTTTTTTTCCTTTGTGATTTTGAGCTTTAAAATGCCTGAAAACAAGGCTCTCTTTAAAATTTTCTGGATTTGGCCATTGGATTTCTAGCTGTACTTGCTGTTCTTCCTAAATTTTTCTTGTATTAGAAAAATAATTCATTTTTGTGTTGCTTATTTTCTGTGGATCAAATTGTCCCTTCTATTTCTCAATTAATTAATTTTATATGGAGACGTATCTGATAGGAGAGTTTGAAATGTCTGTTCAAAACATGGACATCACTGTGGCCCCAGATAGCTAGTAACTAATTTGGTGAACAAAGAACTTAATTGTTGTAGCATTGAAGGCAATGTGTTCCAATCAGGGCTCTGTTGCCAGTCTGTCATCAGAATGTGAGATTGTGGTTTGAATTAAATCTTACAAATATCCTTACTTACCACGCTTTGGTTCATATCTTGAGGCAGTTTGGTGCAATTAAACTGAATTCTTTTTCAATGAGAGTCAACCACCAGAGTCCAACCCGAAGAGCCTGAGAGTGTTATTCAGTTCTGGGTAGGGAGTCCTCAGCACTAACTGTTTATCTCTGGTTCAGCCGTGTCAACTGCCAGTGTTGATGTCTTTATTTACATGATATTCACACCTCAGGTGACTTTTTGGGGAAGAAAAGCAAGAAGGTACTTCAGTACTTTCTCTTCCACCATTCTCAGTGGGTGATACTGAAACACTTGTATCATGATGATGTTACAGCTGTTAACTTTCTCTCTTTGCACATTTGGAGATAATTCTGCATTTTTGTATATTAAATAGTCAAGACAGAATAGAAGATAATGAAAATAATTCCTGATTAATAGTTTAGAATTACATTAATGGTTTTACGCTTCATCAGTTTGACTTGCAGATTCTGGAAACCAAGTTTTTGCATTGTTAGCTATATATAAACCTCTGTATGTAGCCTTTTGTGCATTGTCAATCAATAGTAACATTTTGGTTGGTCTGGAAAATTTTGCTGTTGAGATCTGTGGGAATTTTGCATTTTTATCAAGTAAGAATTTCTAAGAATATGTTATTTCAATATGGTTTTTTTTGTAGGTGAAAAACCCTATGAATGTTATGTTTGCCAGGCCAAATTCACGCAAAGTGGTACCATGAAAATCCATATGTCACAGAAGCATGGAGAAAATGTGCCAAAATACCAGTGTCCAATTTGCAGTACCTTTATCATGCGAAAAAGCGACTTGGGTGAGTTTAAAAGAAAATATTGAAAAGGAAATCTAGAGATAATTAGAGGTGAAATCTCTAATTTTTGCTGTTTACAATGGTGCCAAGTATATTATCTATGACTTCATATCATTACAGAATATGTCTATGGAAAATGTATTCATTGTTTTGCAGGTAAATTCCTCCTGCAAGGAGATGTGGTGACATCTTGTGGTTGATGTTTTAGTTCATTTAAAATGCAAAGTTGCTAATATTTAGCTTTGTTTGTTTTGTTTTTCCTGCTCGATACCTGTGGCATTGTGACCCTCTTATTTTTCAATAAGAAGGTACCTCACAAAAATATATGTCCAGATTACATTGAAAAGTTTTCTCTCAAAGCCAGAGAAAAGAGTCAGATCTGTATAAAGCCATTTCAGCTCTCGCATTCTATTTCTTTCTCAGTTCTAGTTAAAATATGTATACACATCTAGCTATATGAGAAACTAAACCAGATTGAATATTTTAGTACTTTTTGCATATACCAGATCAGCTTTTACCTCTTAAACTAAAATTGTATTGCTTGTTTAGTTGCTGAGAGCATTGTCCTTGTAATCAAGAAATGCACGTAATTGCATTAGTTAGTAAAGTGCAAGTAAACTTCTGAGTTTGACTTCATTGGTCCAGCAAACAATGGGTTTATTATTACACTTCAAGCATTGAAAACTCTTAGAATTCTAAATTCTGTTACATCAATATCAAAGGTTATTTTTGACCTATATAACTTAGGAAACATTGAAGGTGATACAGTGAACTCAAATGTCTCTTGGATAGTTGGGGTCTTTTCCCAGAATTTAAAGAACCGCTGCATAATTGTGTGCTTCATTTTGTGTTTTCCTCTACAATATATGCATTACTCAGGGCTATGCACAGTCTAACTCTTGTTCAAAATTGTGGAAATCAATTAATTTTAATGGTAATTCTTTTCTTTTAATAACTTTTCAGGTGTCCACTTGCGAAATCTGCATTCCTACATGGCAGTGGCAATTAAATGCAGTTACTGTGAAGCTGTTTTTCATGAGCGCTATGCTCTTATGCAGCACAAGAAGACTCACAGAAATGAAAAAAGATTCAAATGTGATCACTGCAGCTATGTATGTAAGCAGGTATTTAAATGCACTGAAAAAATAGTGCTTATTTAGTTGATGGTTTGGCAAGTTATGGTTGGCTTTGGGGTTATATTTACCTTAAGAAGAGAAAAACTTTTGTGACTGCAATCTAACTAAAATAGTGTAGTTTTATTATTTGAAAGATAATTGGTACACAAATAAACAGTAAAACTGAAGTGCTGCAAAGTCTGAGGATATCTTCTTGATAAATCTTCAAGTACACAAACAGCTTAGAAGTACAGAGTAAGAGCTATCGCTTTCAGTGACACTGTGATAAGAACAAAATATATTTGTGCCTTGAATGTAATTTTCAGCAGTGTCATGGAATAAATTCAGTCTGAACTTAAAATATTGTTGTAAAAAAAAATACATTTAGAATAGCACTGCTTTGGCCTTCCAATGTTGGAATGTACCATTGCTCTATTCTGATTATTTTCTCTGTTAATTTTCATGAGGTTAGAAGGAAAACCTCTGACCTTCTCCAGGTCAGCGGGCAGTAGTCCGGTGTGTTCTTCAGCATCTGCTTATGGTGGAGGATAATGAAGAAGTCTGCAGCATCCTTACACCTTTCTGTGTGCATGCGTGGAGTGGTTTTTAACGTGTCACAGAGCAGGACAGTTATGTTACATATATTTTCCTCATTCCAGGAACGATGCTTACTTGAACATAAACGAATCCATACTGGTGAGAAGCCTTTCACTTGCTCACACTGCAGCAGAAGCTTTCGACAGAAGCAGCTTCTCACTCTTCACTTTAGGAAGCACCATGATTCTAATATTAAACCAACAATTTATGAATGCCCTCAATGTGGTAAGGGCTATTCACTCTGGGTAAGATACTTCCTTTTAAGGAATCTCAGTGGAGTTATCTTTAGCTAAGTATTGCAGATCTTATTGTCAAAAGCAGTGCACTGGCTGAAATGTTAACTCCTTAATGCTAAACTAGCACCACTTGTTTGTTTTCTTTCCCAAACCTTACACTGGGGGATTAATGAAGAACTTTATAGTATTCCACTTTAGGTAGGAAATATCTGCCACATCGTGTTTTAGGGTCGGTACTGGTTTGTACAATCCAGTATTGAAGTTAGTAATGTTTAATACGGTAGTCATCTTAAAAAAAGGCAGTCCAGAGGTTTGAGTTTTAAGACAAATTAAAGAACTGGGAAAGATAATTGGAGTGAGAGAGTACTAGGACCAATCCAGGAAGGAAAGTAAGAAATTGTTATTCACTTCTTCCAAACCATACACAGTGAGAACATACCTCTAGTTTTGGGTTAACTGTGCACACTTCTAAAGCAAATGTAATCTTTTTCTTCACACAGATTTTGCATGTAAAACTTCATTGTTTGTCCAGGAACCAGAAGATGATACATTTGATTTTATATCCACCAGATAGCAATGTTCCTTTAAAGCAGAATGTTAATATGTATTCTGGAAAATCTTCAGGAGTTTTATGGAGGTTGTTAACTAAGTCAGCCTTTTACTTAGTGTTCCAAAATTTGTCTGTCAGAACCATATTTGGGGTTTGTGTTTGTGTTAAATTGCTTCATACATTAATACTTAATTCATATATTTATGCTTCATTATGCTTACAGATTAATATGCATAAGCATGCTGAAAATTGTGGATTGGTGAGACCAGAAACTGCTACACCCAGAAAAAGAAGCGAGGGCAAAAATAAAACCCAGAAGAACCCAAAGCGTGTTAAGCAAGAAGGTAATCAGTGAATAAGTTAGAATTTAATCATGTAAATTAGAATCAGTGATTAATAGTGAATAAAAGGCTAAGGCAGTGAATCTCCCTTGCTGTTTAATTACTGTTTCACAATGAAGCTAATTTAGGTGCTAATAATAAGAATACTTCAGAATAGTCTTTATTGTAAGTCAGAAATTCTGTCATCTGAGTTGGGTTGTTGCTCAGGTACCCATTCTGGGACCACTGTTCCCCCATCTTCCTAAAGTCCCTGCTTAGCAGCACTTATAAATGCGTTTTCTTTTCCTTTTACAAATTCCTTTGCCTTTCTGAAGGAGGAGGAAACACAGCATTACTAAGGTAAGCCATAGTGAGTTTCCTTAAGAGCTCATCATTTATAATAGACTGCTTTAATACAGACCAGATTGAAACCTTTTCAATTTCAGAACTTGGATTGCATGTTAATCACAAAAGATTTAGCACACCTAAATGAAGACATTGTTCATCTCTCTCTCATACTTAGACCAGATAGTGATCAAATAGTAATTAAAACACTACTGATTTAAATAGCTAGAGTCATTTTTTTGTTGTACTGCTGAGGTGATCAGACCAGTTTGTAGAGCTCTTGGTTCAGCGTGTCTGTGCCAACAGAAACCCACTTGTAATTACGTAGTGTTGCTCATTGTGGATAGCTCTTGAGCACTGAGCGTTTATTCTGTAAACTTCAATATAAACCAAAAGATGGTCCATAGTTTCTCTTCTCTTTTGCTTCCTTATTTTTTCTTGTTAGATTAAGATTCCCAGAAAGTGAGTAAGTTCAGGTTTTGGCAGACCAAAACGGTAGACTCGTTGGTCAGCTGATGTCTTGTCAGCGTGAACTCCACGGGAACAAATGAAGTGCCTTTTCTATCTGGGTTACACTAGTACATTCCTGATACAATAATTTATTTTTATTCTGACTTGTGTTGCTGAAAACATATGCTGATTGGTTGTGGGGTTTTTTATTTATTCTCTCAAATGCATCTTAGCCTGTCACCACATATGTAGTAATATTCTGGCAGTTTCACTTTACAGTCTAAATTTGACCCAGAGGAGGTGCCTGCCCATAATTTCTTGTTTGTGCATTTCAGCTGAATTAGCCAAAGCACAATATACAATACTGAGATAGGTCAGGCCGTGGGCAGGAGGTTTGTATCCTTGTGCATCCTGCCTTCCCTTTGTCCGATCCAACGCTGAATATCTGCACCACTGCCGGGTGAGAGCTGGTTGTGTTTCTGAGGTCACTTCAAGGACCACCAGGGCCAAAAAAATAGCTTTGCCTGACCAGAATATCATGTCATTTTTGCCCCTCTGCTTCCGAGGTACTGTTTGAAATCCATAGTAGACGCCTTTGATAGGATTCTTCAGGTGATTTATATGGAGTAAGAGACAAGAATGGAGGTATATCTGAGGCCTAGCTGCCCTAAAACCTCATTTTTTGGTCTATCAGACTATATCTACACTGATCTGTGGCCAGTGACACTGAGATAAAATTTTGACATAGTGAGAAGAAATGTGGGAGCTTTTCTGAACCTAATGAATATATATCAGCAGCTGAGTTTACATTAGCATTGGCACTTCTGTTTTCAGTGGTTAAGGCTCTTAATGGTATGGTTAGAAATGTTACAGCTGCAGTGCTTATGCTTTTGCAACAATTAGATTTTGCTGTTTATTAATGTTTTGCTACTTGCAAACAGTTTCTTGTTGGCATCTTGCAGATACCTTCAAAGCTTGATTTTTTTGCTCCAGTATAAATTATTTGCTCTCAATAATAATTAAAAAAGAAAATGCATGTATAGGATAATTACATTTCCAGTTAAACAGTGCTTCGTTTTCCTCTGATAAGAATACTGTGGGTGCTACTTACTAACATGGTTTGTACTCTAATTCAACATGAAATACATTCATTCTTCAAATAAACTGTAAGACAAAAGATATGTTGTGAAAATACTGGCAATATTTTCTCCACTAAATTAAATCACCTATTTGTTCAGTTTATTTAAATATTTACTCGTCTTCCTGGTTAATCACCACAATATTATTTTTTTTTTCTTTTATTTTTTCTTTTTTTTTCAAAGTTGACCTGGAATCATTCCAAGATGCTCCCACTGTGAAAAGTGAATGCTGTGTCAGTGAGATTGTTCCTGTTTTAGACTGAATAGAAACAGTAACTCCAAGAGAACAGAAATGACTTGAGAAATGACTCTCGGCATGACGGACAGAGAATGCGTGAACGGACTCTGGTCTTCCTTGTTTTCACTGGTTGTAACTGACCGGTTCAAAGTGTGTAACTATGTCCAGTTAGAAAGCACACTGGTTTAAAGCTGTTGAAGCCCTTCTGTGCTTCTTCTTTTTCTTGTTGCAATTTCTACTGTGTAAGTAATGTTGCTAAAGTGTGACAGTTATCAGGAACCTTCACCTGATTTATTACATATGTGTAATAACAGAAGAAAAAAGTAGCCAATTTTCAAGTAACTTATGAAAAAGTAGATAGTTTTGTTCCACCATGCATTTAATTTTTCTTCTAGGTTTACTCAGAATTGCATACTGATCTGAAGGAAATGTATTCCTCGGTAGTTCTAGAGAATTGAAAACTGCATGAACTTCAGTGTGTTTTTACTTTGCGGAGGTGAGCACATGAAAGGAAATGATTCTTTTAATTCAGGGAACATTTACTAGACCTTTTTGCGACACATTCATTTCTAATAGAATTCACAATGCTAAAATACAATTTTGTGCTAAAAATGTGCAGGGGTTTATGTCCTATACGTCTAGTAATTGCTTAATGTTATTAGCTTTATTCTCTTTTCCCTGTGGTTTTCAATAGGTATAATGTCATTATCTTCAGAAGAGTTCCTTTAGTTTTACATCAGCATGGAAAATAGTGGCAGAAGCAGATCCCTTACTTTCTGGCTTGTTGTTAGAATATTAATTTCCTGCATGCTTTGGGATATAGTTTCACATCTAGATCATGCTGCCTGTCTTGTCTTTTTCCGCATGTCCCGGGTGTAATTTTCTTTCTTCCCTCTTTTTTCAACTCTAGCAACCATATGGCTGTAGGGCGAGTTGGATCAGCGTGCAGCTCTCATTAGAAACACATCTTTTCTCTTGTCTTAGTTTTGGTCAGATCAGTTGACTGGGCAGAATACAGCTGCATGACAGAAATGGAGCAGCAGCGGTGTGTGCTGGTGTCAGGAAGGTGTGCTAGACCAGCCCGTTCTGGGACTGTATAACTTTGTCATCTTAAGCTGGCTATTTTTTCAAGTGCCAGTGGTAGTTGTTTCCATCCCTCCTCCTTCCCCTTTAAATAGCCTCCTCACAAGTGTTTCTGTCTAAGACTGTGATCAAACGTTTAGCACTAGATCCAAAACACCCATGACTTTGATTTTAATTAGGCCTTCTGTAAAGTGCACTTGTATTATTTAGGAAAGTTCGCATTTGTATTAATTTAAGAATCAAAGAAATTGTAACTGTCAAATACAATTAGCTTTTTTTTTAGGTTATAAGTCTATCGATTTTACTGCTTAGTTAATAACTGAGTAATTACAGTAAGTACTAGTGATTTTTATGATTAGTTACAGTAATTACAATTCCTATTTTTGCACTATTCACTCGGGGCTTTTTTTCTCATTTATAATTAATTCTTGGAAACCTGTTCATAAAATCTTAAATATTTAGTTCTACAACGTTCATCTTTAACACTGCTATTCTTACGTTACATTTCATTATGAATAAGCTTTAGCATTACTAACCAATTTTACTACTATCAGGTCATGTAACAAAGAGTTAAAATGCCAAACCCGTATTCTAAGTTCAGGATTACCATCTATGTTTAACTTCAGTACAAATGTAATGCAGAAGCCAGCCAGTATAAAATAGTTTGGGTTTTCATGGTGAGCAAGCTGTGTTTGTTAGAGAAGCTGAGTAGATCCCATGGCGTGTCCCAGATCAACTGCAGTTTGAGATCTAAATACTGGAAATTTCAACTTGTGTTACTTTGAAAAGGCTGTTAAAAATGAAAGCTTATGTTCTTTTCCAGTTAGTATATTCAGTGAACAGCTTTATCCTGTGCTTGATAACATGTCTACATGCCTGTTCTACTAGGATAATTTTATTTAATTTGGCAACTGTTTGCTGTTAATAATACCAAACCAGTGGCGGGTGTGCTTTGGAGCTTTAACTGTCATGCTGTGTCCTAAGTACCTCTGTGCATACGACTAGGAGATAGGGATGTCAGTATTAGCAAGAGATGCTTGCTCTCTCAGGAATAAATGATCCAATTTTAGAAGATACAGACCACCCTTCACTAAAGGGCCTCACCAAGACCATAATCAATCAGCTCAATCAAATACACGAACAGGATTTACCACTTCAGTAGTAGAAACCTCATTCAGTTTTGTAGTGTCTGCTTTTAGTCATCACTGAGAAGTCAGTGTATTTAAATTTATCAAAATTACTCGTTGGCTTTGTCCACCTTCCATTAAAATGGTGTTGAGTGTTTAATTAAGATCCGCAATTATTGTTTTGTGTCCAGTTTTGTAATGGTAATATTTATCCAGTTTTAGGAAGTTAGTGATTTGTTCTGGCTGCGTTGTCAATAACAGGACTTAAGATGACTTCTGTCCATGATAATTACTTAAATAATATTGTTGACTTTATTCTTCTTGTGGTATTTCCATTTGTGTCATAAATTCTAAGCAGCAGATTTCTTTGTTAAAGTTCATTTTAGAGTTTGTGTAAATTTCTTGATCAGTTTTCTGACTGTATATTGTTCATTTGAATTGTTGTTAATAACAAAGCTGACTCATTTTGTGCTGACACCTGAAAATCAGACTAAAAAAAGTGGAATATGAATGTAATAATAAAAGATCTTGTTATCTCTGAACTTGCAAGGTGATTATTTAAGTATTTAGAAGCTAGAAATGCGTCCTTTTGAAAATCTAGAATGCTTTGACCTCTCTAGGAAGCCATTCGTAATGGTCTTGTGCTTTTTAACCACGAACAGTGACTGTTCTTCATGATTAAGAGTTTGCATCACTCTGGCTTTCAGATGTTTATTTTACAGAGATAATTTAATGGCATTATTCATGTATTATAGATGAGTACACATGTATTAATATTTTTAAAGCAGTACCTATTCTAACAGATGCCAATTTTAAATTACTAATTTAAATTAATTACTAATTTAATTTACTAATCCTTTTAAATGCAGAGGAGTGATTCATGGCATGAAACAGATAATGCTGAAGTGTTCTCTAGTATTCTGTAACTGTTCTCAGATAATTCAGTTGTTTGGAAAAGACTTCTATGTAGGAGGAAGCATGCAGAGTGCAGAGATTCCTCCGCAAGGAGAAATTGTCTACACTTTAAATAGTCCACGTGTAAGGAAAAGTACAGTTCCTGCAGAGGCACATGGAACACATCATACCCAGTAGATAAAAGCAGCAAAGCAGTGAAAACAGTACTTGGAATACTTTTTTACTAATTAGGCTTTGTAATGTATCAGAGACCTCGAAGCCCAGTAACTTCAGCGATGCTGACGTGGTGTATGATGCTGCAAAAGTAAGTACCTCTTGGTGTATCGACTAAAATGAATTGTCATCTGGAACTTGGAAGACTTGATCTCCCCAAAATCCTAGGATCTGCCGAAGGCATGAAGCAGGAGTGGGGCTGTCAGTTGGAACCTGCACTTACGCGGTAGCGTGCTGTGGGTTGATGACTGATAGTGGTAATTAGAGGAGTTTCCTGTAGATGGCAGTGGACGTTCACATCTACTTAAGCAGGCAGAAGGACAAATGATGCATGTCTAAGATTTCGTCTTAGTTTTCACTTGGTAAGATACCTTGCTGATGATTTCATCCACGTCAAAACTATCTTAACGGGGTTCTTTGTAGCTTTCTTCCTTAGCAGGCTAGCGAGCCCTAATGTCCCTACAAAGTGTAGTCGCCGCTGCCAGAACAGAGGATGGGCTGTGTGTACTTGCCTGTCTTCCGGTGAACCACGGCTGTGCTGGGATGCTGCTGAAATGGGTATTGGCACCCACTGCAGCTGGCACAGCCCCACAGATGGCACAACCCCAGCTGCACGATTGGTCCCACCACGTTCATTGACTGTGATGCCTCATCAACGTGCCTTTGCTGTGTTTATCTTCTGTGCTGGCTGACTTGGCCAGGTTGGTTCAATGAAAGGCCAGGTGAGTGCTACCAGTGCAAGGTTATTTAACAGTCTTGCAACTACACTGCAAAGAAAACTGACAAGAAGTTAGTAAAATGAGAATTCTGGTTTTGTTTTTCTGAGGAAGCCTGACTGTCCACATGATCTGAGCTGTGGTGTCTCCATTGTACAGATGAGAAAGATGGTACACAGAGAAAACTAATCTCCGATTGAATCCTTTTGCCTTCAGGAGCAACGAAGCCTGCTGCTGCTGCAATATGCTGCTGCATATTACTAGTTTAATCTCACAACTAGAAATAGAAACCTGGGGTGTTGCAGCACCTAATGATTAAGTTACATTAATTAGCAGAAGGTGGTGAGCAAATGGGCAAGGACCTAATGATATTAAGCCGGTGCTGTTAATCACTGCCAGAGACTTTAAACTCAGAATATTAAAACTGAAATAACATAACTTCTTAAAGGTCAGTGATTAAGATGCTATGAAGGCAGCAGGACTAACAGCCATGGGCGTGAGTGGTGGTATGGAATTGTCTCATAAGGAGGAAATGCAGAGAGAGTTTCATCTGCTGGTAATTGGAAGCTTCATAAAGGAGACACAGACACCAAAGTCTTAAGACCTTTCTAAAGTAGGAAGAGTGAAAAGAATAGCTTTTTCCTTTGACACAAATAAAGGCCCCTTTTGCCATCCTTCCCACTGGATGTAAGCTCACTCCATGAGGTCACGAATGGATGACTGAATTACGGCTGACAATGTTATATATGGCTCTGACAGTAACTTCCACTCGCACAGTTTAATATCTATATTTGTTTTGGTAAAGGAACTGAATATGCATTTGAAATCAATTTAATATAGTATGTCTTCGGGCAAACATTCCCTGTTGTTGTGCTTTTAAACAGCCCAGCTATTGTTTGAAGTTAGTCACTGAAACAGTTGGACTATGTCTGGCGTCATGGGTGTGTGATCGTTACAAAATGGTAAAGAATTTTCTGACAGTTTTGGTTCAATCTGTTTTCACTTTGAATTGGCACTTGACAATGAAGAATTTCATTTGTTTCTTCTTTGGTAGTTGACTGTTTGAGTTACCTCTGTAAATTATTTATTTTTAGCTTTGTGTTTGGTTCTTTTTCTGGATTCAGTCTGTTACTGGTTTTATCCCTGCCCTGTCCACATAACAACATTTGTAGCTAATGGGCAGAATGCAAAGGAGGAGTGACACTGATGTTTGCTTTGATAAGAAAGAGCCTTCCTTTTATTACCAACTAATCAAATGGTAGGTAGCAGCTAATGGTGATCATAATTAAGCCTTGGAAATGCCATCCTTTTACTGCAAGAACTGTATGCTGAGAGAACTAAGCAGTCCCTCCTTTAAGGCAGAGGTGATTTTTTGTTGTTCTGTTACAGTAACTCATCAGCTGTTTCACTGTGAAGTGAAAATTATAAAAGTTATTTTCCCATTCTGTTTTAAATGTCCTGAACGGAGTTAGTTATGCCTTCATCATGTAGCATTGCTGACTGTGAACTGCAATCTCTTTAACTTTAGATGAGCTGCATTCTCCAGCCCCATGCCCTCCAACAAAACTTTTGCAGGAATTTTACTTCAATAACAGTTGAGTGATAATAAATGTCATAGTAGTGCTAGAGTAAGGCTATGCTCCACCTTTGCATCGGTGTGAGTCCATAGTAAATCCATTTGGTTCAGTGAATTGATTCCAGTTAGATGGGAGCTGACACAGCGGTCGCTTCCCTTTTGGGGCCAACTTCCAAAAATTGATGCATAACCAACAAATCCCATTGAAGACTGAGATACTCTGCACCTTCTAGGCAATGCATCTGTACTTTCTATATAAAAAGACATCTTTTTTATGCTTCTTTTGAAATTCCTAAGAGAAATGCAGAAGTGTGCATGGGTGCCCGCCAGCTTCGGCGTGACCGAACAACAGCACAGGAGTGAACTGCTGTTCGTTCTGCGGCTCGCCGCTCCGCCTGGCAGATGCAGGCTAGCTACAGGAGGTCATATATATGGGCAGGCAGGCTGTTCTAATAGTGGGGTTTTCTCTTTCTCAGCAGCAGACGATTGAATAGAAACAATACGCTGCTTTCCGCATTTGATGATGAAGACTGACAGTTTGTACGAGATGAGTCAAAGGTTACTGATGAGAAGATCCATTCAGATAATTGCTGTAATTGCACCCTGAGGATGCAGCTCATATCACAAAGCATTAGGCACTGATTCTGTTTGTAAATATATACTTGGCAGTGAACTTCATCCTGTGCTTTAAATCAAGAATGTTCCTTCATGGGATAAAAATGGAGCAAGTTCTCTTTTTCTTAATCCAATTATGTTTTCTTCTCTTGGCAGGTGAATAGGAAACAGTTCCATTCTGAAACAGAGCAGTTACTATTTAAACGTAAAAATACCATTTAGTGTTAAATCTTTCGTTGAATATGCTAGCTGTTGTTATTTCAAAACAAATACAAATAAGCAGCATGAATGAATGAGTTTATGTAATTCATAACACTTAATTTGAAAGTGCATCTTTTTCTTGCAATGTTTGGTTCATTTTTCTTGAATTTGTCCATTGATTTCTTTACAAATTAGTACAAAAAGCTTTCTTGTTAGAGAGTGAACAGTTACAGACAGGGCACAAAATTAGCTGTTTATTCCACACTGTCATAAGGCACAGAAATCAGTAGTGCTAAAGCATTAAGATGAGAATTCCTATTGGGGAATGAGAAGCAATGAAAGCACATCATATTTCTCAGCATATCAGTAGCTGCTGTTGAATAATCATTCAACTACTACGAGCTAAACCACTTCTAATAACAGCTAGCTAGCAATTTTAGATATTGTGACCCTAAATTCTTAAACTTGTAAATGAGAGGATGGTGAAACCATTTGGATTTCCTCAAAAACACACAAGTAATGTTAAAGGTATTTTTATGTGTCTCAAAATGCATTAAAATATAAATGTAACTTTCAGAGGCATCAATGGCTCAGTCTGTGGCAGGAGAGGGTGGTGCTCTGGTACCTGATGGGGTTCCCAGGCGAACAAAATCTTGTGTGCTCCAGCCTGTTTGGGAGTGCACTTGGTGTGAAAGCAAGTCTGAATTTAAGAACAGCCTCTGTTTAATGGGTGTAGACAAAGCTGCTTCTTGTAATGTCCACTGAAATCATTGATCAAAGATTCATTTTTATTTTTCAGAATTCAGATTGTTCTGTGGTTGTTTTTGAAACCAGTAAAAGTCCCTCTGATACTTTGAAAGAATGAGATTTGTGATCAAATCCTATTTTTAGAAATTGAAAATTTGGGGTTTTTTAAGTGCTCTGACTTCAGAAAATATATATTTGCCTGAAAACGTGTACTCTTGCTTAATAAAATAGTAACTTGCACAAGTCCTTGTGGTGCGTGATACAGAGACCACTAGCAAGGAAGTGAGGAACTGATGAAATTTGTTCTATTCTAGCCTATGCTCCCTGGGACTTTCATCTGGCCTGGAAATCGGCACAAACTGGGCACATAAGTGTATTTATTTACATTTACCATAATGCTTAGCTGTTAGGAATGTCTTTTTCCTTTTGAATATGACTCATTTTTTTTATGACTCTGCACTTAGAAAGAAATTGTAGGTAGTATTGATCACGGACAGTGGTCTGTTCCTTGCAGCATAGACTTTTTAGTTTAACTGTCTATTCTAAGCTTTTATTCATGCCTTACAAAAATAATGACATCATTTTTTGCTTGTCTGTAGTGTAATAAAACAAAGCTAGTCTCATGCTTCTCACTGGATAGGACTAAAAATCCAAGAGCTTTGTGGTTGTCCTGCTGAGTGAAACTAAGGAAATAAGTAACACCATTATCTGTCAGTCCAGCCCTTGGCACTTAGGGTTTAATTAGATGAAAGATGAGGAACTTTATAAACAGAGGTTGTGCTCACTAAGAAAGAGTTAAAATGTCAGGAACTAACTCAGAAAAATTAAGTTGTGTTTTTCACCCCAGACAACAGTTTATATTTGAATGTTGTGTATTCCACAGAATGCTTCCTGTTGTAATAGACTATTTCTTTGCCTATAGGGGAATTTTTCTTCTCTCTGTTTTTGACCGGTGGTCCAAGGCATTGGAAGCAAAATGTTTGGTTTTGAAAGACATTAGTGTTTGTTTTCTGACAAAACTGCATGAAGAGTCCTGATTAGCCAAGCCTTAGTGAGAAAGGGAAATAAGTATCCAACATTACGTATGGTCCTGTTTGTTAACAGACCTTTCCCTTCGCCGTTCAGCCTGCGTGTGTTCCGTATGTCAGTTTTCTATGGTTACCAGAAGCTGTCAGAATAAAGAAGTGCAGGGTAACCTTGCGCTGCCTTAAACAAAGACCTGTTCCTCTCCGATGCACTCTGGGGCTGGTTTGCATGTCGAGACATGTTCCTTTCCTACCGATGCTTATACAAAGGCAGAGGGAGAATACTGTTTTCTGGAAACGGCCTTAGGTGTTTTTAACCTTCTGTTATTTCCCTCTTCATAGATTTTTCCTGTCAAACTCCAATAAAGTGTGATAGAAAAGCCAAGTACCTATCTCTAAAGTACACACCAATGTAGGTTTTATAGTAATAAAGCTTTGCTCTTATATTGCAATTTATTCAGTCTGGTTTCTTTTTTATTCAGTTAAATTGCTCTGAGCCTTTTTGCACTGATAAAGGCGGCAATATCAGAGACATAGTGGTTTACATCATATAACTCTCATACAAGTATTAATTTAAACCTGCCTTTACTCTTATGAAATATGTAGGTTGTAGCATAAGAAAAATTGTGCTGACATAGACTATAACACATTTAAATTAGTACAAGTTGTTTATGTGTTTCAGACTCATTTAGTACAATAGAATATGCATGCAATTTGTAAAATTCGATGCTTCCCTGCTTAATTTGGTAGAAATTTCTTTGAAATAATTTATAGTTCAGACTAAAATATTACAATTTTTTATAATAGTTCAGTAACAGAACAATTAGTTTATGTATTTTGCCCCTTATTCAATGAAATGTATAACAGTACTTTGTGCCCACCATAGATCTTGATATTCAGTTACAATTCATTCAGTGTCTATAATTCAAATATACTCTTGAAAGTCTCCCCAGTGCTCTTGCTCATGGGAAACTAACAGACTTAAACCAAACATATCTCTCACTACTAAAAGCTATTTGATGAGAGCCTTGGAAAATGTCTTCTTAAAATACAGTATAAGAGAACTGCAAAAATCAGAGACTGTCTTCTTGAGACAACTGCTGCACAGGAGCTCTGGCAGCTATTTTTGCTGGGAGTGCTTTGAGTAGAAGACAAACATAGTCAGATTGGCTATAATGCTGGAAGTTCAGTCAAGGATACAGCCTTAAATAGTTCACTCAGAAAAGGACAAAGCTTTCTTAGGGCAGCCCCTTCAGAATTCCAGTTGCAATAACAATTTTTAATGAGTAAATATCAAATATAGTAATTTTTCTGTGGTTTTACTTTACAACAGATTATTGGAATGTTCTGAGGTCAAATTCAGCCCCCTTCACTATGGAAGCCTCACTAATGCACAAATATAAAGCTGAGAGAAGACCTTGATTAATATTGTTGTTTTCCTATGCTAGGTTATATTTTTTCTATTTGTGGCAATAGGTCACGTAGCTGGAAAAAAAAAAAAAGGATGATAAGATGCTAAAATTTAAAGAAAAATTAGTTCATTATTTGGCTTCTTTTACTGTGCAATGTTTTTTACTTCTTGCCAAATACCTGTTATTTGACCCCTGGGCTATAATAATATTGACCTAAAGGAGATTATCTTACAAAGCAGGAATAAAATATTTACACATAAATATTTTTGTATTCGTTCTGGTTCGACTGTGAAGAAAATGGGGAGGAGTGAGGTTGAAGGGCAAGCTGCAAAACGAGGGCGTTGACGCTGCTGTAGATGTAGGCCCTCGTTCATTAAGTCATTTCAGGCTTCTTCAGGAGGCCACTGAACCTGACAAACATTTACCTGTGCTAGGGACAAAGGAGCGTTTCTGGATGATAGCAGCATCCTGTAAGTTTTCAAGATGCAATAGGACAGGGTGCTAGATCATCTCCAAGAAAGTTTGGACCAGGTGATGGTTTGAAGTGCCTTCTGACCTGGGCAGCTCTGTGATACTTTGGATCACTTTTGCTTTTCAAGGACAGTCTCGTGCTTTTTGATGTACTCTGTGGTCTTACAAGTGAAAGCTTAGCAAAACTCAATTTTAGAAGCTTCTGACAGCTGCTTAGAAGTGGCCAATGTGAGTGAAGTTGGGCAAACCCTTTTGTTGCCAGGGAATTAATGTAAATTAGGCTTGAAACAGGCATTTGCTGGCAGAGAAAGGGCTGACCCCTCTTTTTCACCCCCTCAAATGTGACACTTCATTTTGGTCTGCTGCCTGACATTAAGCTTCACGATTTTTTGGGTCAAATTTGGAGGGGAAAATTAGTGTGCATGATGCTGGGTATCCTAATTTATCTCTTCTGGTGCTCTCTTAGGTGAAGTGTTTGCCTTCCAACCCATCTTCTGGCTCAAATATTCTGTGCTAGCTTGCCCCTGGTTCTCCTGTATGTGTTCCCTCCTGTGCCACTGTTACAGCCAACAGATACATACCTGACACTGCAGATACTCATCCTTTGATCATTCCTGTTCACTCATCTCAAATCCCTTCAGCCGCCACAAAAGCTTTACAGAAGATCCAGTCTCTCCCAAAATGCCATATGTGTGGGTGCAACCCCCCATCTGTTAATTAACATTTGCAGGCACAGACCAGTTTCTAATCATGTGGGTAGACAGTGGCTATACTCAGCCCACTTGTATAAAAGAGTAATTTTCAAATGCCAGAAGTAGAAACAATTCTGTGGCTCAATTGTTGCAACCCCTTTGCAAACGCAGCCCTTCGCTGTGGTTTTATGTTGCTCTCAGCAAAGGGTTAACAGGGGCTGTGCACAGCCAGTCCCCTACTGCCTCTGCTAAAGAAACATTAATTATAGAGAGCCCTAAGGATTCAGAGCAGCTAAAAAGGCTGAGTAGCATTTAAAGCCAAGACAGTCAAATAACTGGTTGGATTTGATCTCTAATAAATTACTATGTTCTGGCGATAAAATTCAGCAAGAGTGTGACAGTCAGATGGGGAGGCTGGCAGAAAAAAAAAAAAGTTTTAAAAATAAATAGTCTTAAATTGCAGGAAATTACAGCAAGCAGCTCCTTGGAGTTATTTTTTTCTCGGCGCATTGTGCGGCTGAGAAGGCAGGCAGCCTGCTGGCAAGCTTCTGACCTTTTGTGTGCGAAATAAAATATGCAGGTGCAATAGTGTGAATGCACAACGGGTGACAGTGACTTTCAGCTGTGGGTTTGTGCACTGAGGCCCCACAGGGCTGCCAGGGGTGCTTCAGATTAGCCCCATTAAACTTGAGATAACACAGTGAGAGGCAATAGCTGGAAAGGATTGCAGAATATGTGTGCTTCCTATGTATATTCTTGTATTCAAAACCTGTAAATCAGCCGATGGAAGACTTGTTTTAAATTATCTTGCTGGTAACTGCTCTGATTCTCATATTGCTCTATTCATATTTCAGTCTGGAGTAACTCTTCTCAAGGCAGTTGAGTTTAGCTCAGTTACATTGCTGCAACTATGATCTAACGCCCAGTTCCTTGTGTGAAAGGAAATCCATACTTGCATGGTATGGATGACAACTTCTCATTTAATTGTATTTGAAGAAAACCAGAACGAATTTATACCAAGGCATTTTAAAGCTCCTTATACCACAGTATCTGAGCAGCTTGTAATCTTTTATGTGCTTTTCATCCCCAAAATAACCCCAACCTTGCGAAACTGGGGAAGTGTTACTGCATTTTTTTGTGTGGTTTTGGAGCTGATGCAGTGGAAGACTGACTGACTGCCTATCTAGAGAAGTTTATGGGAGAAAAATCCATGCCAAGCTGCAGGCTTGCACAGCAGCATTTTTTCTCATGAAATCCTTGTCAAAGCAAGCAAAATATAAGGATCATTTTGAGGGGGGAAAAAAGGGTTAGCTGTTACTCTGATCTTTCCTTGCTCTCCTTGAAGTTTCACGTGAGATTCTTTCTTCATGGAGGATAAGTTTTGTGCCATTTTTGCTTTGTAGCATCAGTGTTGTTTTGCCCATCCTAAATTGTCAGCTGTCTTTTTTTTTTTTTATGTGAAGGATATAATGCCTTTTTTTTTCCCCCCCAAGGCAAGCTTTAAGGATTAAACTATATCAAATTAAACAAATGTTTTGTGTAGCTTGTATTACTACATTACACGCCTTAAAGAAACATTAGTTACTTGATACTAAATGAATATTCTCAGATAAGCTGTTACAGACGTAAGCATTTTAGGGTCATGTGCTAGTTACTTAAATAGCAATTTCATAATTTATATAACAGAGAAGAATATATCATTAATTTTTGGAAGGTTAAATAACCTATGTAGAGAAATTTGCATTCTTGTCTAGGTTGTTCAGCTAAAACCAGTTCTGACTATTATCTGCTGGTGGCACCATTACACCAGAAGAATTAATGTTCAAGTCAAACAGAAAAAATGCCACCGATTACACCTTTCAGTCTGATTTAACGGAAAACAAACAAATTTCTTCGTAGTTTAATCTCAGTTATTTACTATTTAGCTTTTGCCTGTCCTTCTCAACAACAGATGTTATTAAAACTGATGATTGCAGCACATTTTGGACTGAGCATGCCAACATGGCTCAAACAGTTATTATGGAAAGGAAGAACAAACATTTGTGGAGCTGAATATAGATACTGAGATTTTTACACAAAATGCATGTGATATTTCTGAAATCTGGTGAGAGATAGTGCTTTGGGATTCTGGCTCTCCTGTCAGGACAGGACTCACTCTTCTAGATCCAGCAGAGTTCCAGGGTTGACCATAGCCTACTCTAGTGAACTTCAGAGAGGACACAGTTAGTCAAAGAACTGATATCGAGAAAAGGTCCACATCCAAGGCAGCTGGAAGGATGGACACGAGCAGCTGGCAAGGTTTGACTATCTCCACGTGGATGTGACAATTGTTTGCCTTAGAGATTCAAGAGTGGTTAACTCTGAAAGCACCAGTTACTCTCATCCCCGATGCTATGAGCTGCTCAGGGCACCCTTCAGACAGCACCAGAGCCTGCACCCTGTCCTCACTGTCAAAGCCTCCTGTGAATGCAATGTTGTGATGCCACGGGGCCTTTGTGGATGACTTTTAAAGAAATGAGCTTAATAAGGAACCTAATGGTGATGTAACAGGAAAGGAAATTGTCTGTCAGTGTCACCTAAAATGGGTGATCTTTATGCAGTCATACCCTTGTTTTTTTCCTGCCTAAGAAGAATTTATACATCGAGTTTTATTTGCTTTGTTTTCTTTTTTTTTTTTTCTTTTGTGAATCTTGGCTAAATAAATATAAAAACAATTTGGAACTTGGTTCATCTGTTGAATGATGATGATTATTCTCTGACACTTGGCTTTTCTAATTGTAAGTGGGTGGGAACAAGGTCCTTAATCTTATATCTTCTCTTGAAATTTTGGCAAGCGTTTGGTTTCTGGGATGATCTATTGATAAAAAGCTTCCTGTTAGCTCTTCGTTTGCTACAGAATGACTGAACACAGGTACATTTGTCTGTGTTTTTGTCTGTGGGGTAACTGCAACCTTTGTTTTTGTTGGCAGTTAAATACAGCCAATTCTGTTTTCTTGACAAGCTTATAGAATCTATGTTTAAAAACAAAACCTCATTTTTGAAACATGTTAGTTGTGTTTGTATGTGCAGAGATGTAGAGGGATTCCTGGCATGTTTTTCATATCATGAACACTGTACATTCACAGTCTTTGAATACGGCTTACATCCTTTCTATGCATGGTAGTTGCATATATGTATATTTAATGCCTGTACCAAATCTTTCTGCTACCTTAAATTTAGATTTTAAGGGTGGTATTGATTGCTGCAGTTGTCCAGTTGTTAATGTCAGTGTGGGTTTAAATCATTCTCTGGCTCAGGAAGTGCCAAGAGTGCCGCTTGTAGTACTGAGCGGGTATTCCAGGTAGACTCACGTTGTGTTTACTTTGCTTGTAAGACTCCTCTCTACAGATTTGCTGTTGGCCACTGCTGGAAGCAGCTTAGTGTATTTGGTGGCTCCTGCTACAGGTGATGAATCGCATCAATGGGTAGTTAAGTATTCTGTGCACTTTTTCACAGAAATAGATTACAGAAAGTGTTTTGGATGTACATTTTGCATGTGTTGAGTAGTTGCTCAGTTTCCTGAATCTGAATTACATTTCCTTTGTTTCTACATTCCCTTTCTGACTTGGACAAAAATTTTGAGGTGTGTAAATGTCTTTGCACTTTCGATTTTATTTATTTCATTGAACTTTTCCTAATCCTTCATGTAATTTCCTAGACTTCCTCATTATTGATATATATTGATATGTAACTGTATGAGTCAATTGTGTACCCTGCTGCACAATGCAGTTTGGCTTCTCCCGTAGCTAGGAGAGGCAATCTCTTTCAACTCACAGCATGGCAAGTATTTCTCCACACAGGTTTCTTCTAACTTTAGTTTTTAGCTTAATGCTGTGAAGACTGAAAGTTTCTAGTACTTAGGGAAATTAATCTTTCTCCTCCCCGGAGGAGAAACACAAACAGAACCAGAAACACAAACACTTCTAATTACATACATAATGGATTCTGTTTCTTTCAGGGGACTAATTACTGTAGTCTTTACTTTCTTTACTTAAAAATGGGAGAATCACATAACACGAAGTTCATAGTGAATGTCCTTAACCATGGCATGTGATCCTGTATGTTAGGATTAAACAAGAGTGAAAAGTAGGCAGTTTATAAATCCCCTTATAAACCCCAGTAATTTTCTTTTTCTCCCAATTTTTGAAAACACAAATTCATCCCATGTTGCTCTCTGCTTCTCATGGTTACTCTTGTCTTATATCTGTAAGTAATTTGTGTAAGACATATTGCTTATAGGACAGTGCCTAAAAATACTTCAGAAGGTCATTGCACATCAGATAGAAGGCAGCGCTTGTTCCAGCCACTCTCCACTCACACTGAGAACTACAGGTCTTTGTTAATATTAATTCTGAATATTTTAAACAATGCATATTTAAAAAATACGCTGCGTGAGCATGCAGCGATGAGAGTTCCCTGGGACTGGATAATGGAGGTCGGTCCTTCACTGATGAAGTTAGGCAGAAATGTTTGCTGTTCTTACTAAGTTCAGGGTTTGTGAATTAGAGCCATGTTGTGCATATGCTTCCAGGAAAGTGGAATATATTTCCATGCTCACCATTTCCAAAAATACAAGTAAAATAAAAATAGTAACCAAGATGTATAAAGTACCAAGAAGATTCAGAGCTAATCATTTGCACAAACATTCACCATGATTGTGCTTATAATAGTAACAATGTACACAGAACATGGGAAAAAATCTGCTGGGAGATCAAGGCCAGACTCCCTACGTGCTCCACAGAAGCAGAGCTGCCGCAAGGAGGTAGACTTGAAGCCTTGGCAGCCTCTGCTCCTCTCTGCCTGCGCTGAGAGTGACTGGCCCAAGGATGCATCTGCCAGGAGTGCTCAGGGCTCACAGTCCAGGTTGCTGCAGCTGCTTTTGGCCACCCCTGCTTCCTCAGATGTTGCCAGTGGCTCGTGAAAGGCAGAGCTGACAGGCTGCTCCAGGGGTGATGTCAGGATCCGCATGGGTTGTTCCAGGGGGTCATCTTCTTTCTGACAGGGGTAGTACAACTGGGAAAGGGTGGATTGAAAACTAGCTCCCAAAATGTAGTACATGCATACATTCATCTTTTCTGACATCCCTTTTTGTGAGCTGAGACAAAAACAAAAGACATGATTCTCTCTTCAGGTGGACATTATCTAAGAATGATGTTTTTAGTTTTAAAAAACCTGTTTCTGAGATGTTTATATGTCTCCAGAGAAAAGGCTGCAATATTTGAAAGGCTCAATGTTAAACAAAGAAACCCTAACACCTGGACACCATTCTCATCAAGGCCATTTCGCTCTAGCATGCTTGATCTGTTACTTAATGAGAAAATGTTGAAAAGCTCTGATTCTGGCTTTACATCAGAGGCAGTGACGCTGTAGATGTACATGGTGGTTTATAATGGGACAGAGTACATGGCCATTTACAAACCAAATTTATGTTCCTATTGAGTATGGCTTGCCTTTTTTTTTTTTTTTTAATATATATAAACTGATGCATAAATGTGTTTACAATGGTAATTATTCACACAGATTTTGAAGACATAAAATGCTGAAACAAGTGTGGTGAAAGCAACAGATTGCAAGCCTGGAAAGTGATGCTGCATAGGTAAAGTCATTTCAGAAATTCTTTAAATGTTAAGTTCATGAAGATAAATATTAATTCTCTTTTAGAAGAAAGATTGAGGTAGAGCAGATGGGGTCATTGCCAAGAAAATGGTTTGAGAGGAAGTAATGTGCAAATGTTGACATTTCCTGCTCTTACTTTTTTTTTTTTTTTAATAACTTGTGAAATAGCCTTGAGTGGAATAATTGTGTTTATTAGTGTGATACGAAGACAAGCATTTCCAGCATCTCAGAAGGGCTGTCTTGCACTGTACCTCTCTTCTGTTGTATTTGACCATTTCATCTCTGCAACACATGCTATCATTTTTGTTCGTAAGAAAGCAAAATGCTGTGACTTGAATAAAAATTGAGCAGCATCTCTTACTTGCCCTGTGTGCAACCTTTTCCACCCAGAGAGGTTAAAGTAGGACTTTGGCCACCTTCCCAAGGCTGCCCACTTGAGGTGGAAAGTCATTGGCCCTTGCCTGCCCAGGGCACGGGTTTCATCTCGCTCTTCCTCTGAGCGTAGTTACAATTCATCAGCTCATTCCCACTCTCCCTACCTGGGAATCAGATCTGTGAAGCAGGTTTGAGAGGGGAGGCTGTTGGTAGGTTGAAGGCCAAGGAGTATCTTCCTCCCTGGTTCCTCCCGATACCCATCCATTCAATCCCTGCCCCATGCACTGGATATCTTCCACCCCTCAGCTCACAGAAGATCTCCTGGATTTTCCCTGTGAGAATCCCAGCATCCTGTAGCTCTGCAAATAATGTTCTGCTGTCTTTTTTTTCAAATAACATTTGAACATATGTTTTATGTGGAGATGCTGATGGACAGCAACATCTGCTGCTCCCAGCCAGCTCCTCCACTCTTATTTGGATTGTAATTACTTCATCAGCTGCTATCTGTGTCCTGTGTTTGCCCACTATCTGTTTCTGTCAGGTCTTCATCTTCTACAAACTACCCATTAAGTAGTGATAATAATTAAATCCCCCCTGCACCAGGCAGGTCTGAGCAGTGCAAGAAGGGCCCTCCTTGTCCCTGCAGCTGCCAAAGAAGATGCAGCTTGTAATGATGCCTTAATCACCTGCCTGCTCCACAATGGCCGGGACTACCAGTTTGTTTCAAACAAGCTCTTTTAGCAGCTGTCAGATGCTAATGGCTTTCAGCTGCTAACAACCTGTGTCCTATGCAAACCAAGGGACATATCATGGAAATGTGCATAAATATGCATGTGGGTCTGACAAAACCAAAAGTGCAAGTATGGTTATCGCAGCTCTTACATGAATGTCTTGGAGCTGGCCCTGTTGTGTTGGTCTTAGTGTGATGAATGCAGAGCGAATGTTTTGATGTAATGTTGTCCTTTTTACATTTGTGAGAAAAAAAAAAAAAATCCACCGAAGGTAGTGGGGTTGCAGGGGTGTGTGAGTAAGAGCAGGATTTGTGCCCCCGCATAGTGATGGGTGTTGCTGCATGTTGTGTGTGATGCTCTGGAACTTGTTACTGAGAGAAAGGAGCTGCTGTGTTTAATCATTCTGTTTGCATCTCTTCTCAACCTGTGTATGAAGAATTGAAAGTTTCTCACCAGATCTGTGCTACGTGCTTCAGGAACACAAAAAACCAGTGATGAAGTTCAGTGTTTTAATTTTTAAACTGATTAACTAATTTCAAGAACAGGAAAGTATCTGATTTGGTCAAGACCTAATACTTTCCCACCATTTTAGCACCCTGAAGCCTCAAAGCTTTGACATCAAAATAGAAACGATGTGAGTCAGTCTCCTTAAGTAGACTGTTCTACAATTAATTCTGTCAATGTGCCTGCATGGGATTATTTTTAAAATACTTTGTTTGTAATGCACTTGTTCTTTCCTCAGCAGACTCCGGATAGCTGTGCTGAGAGGGGATGTTCTGATTAAGGTACAGAATGGGGATGATGCAGATTCTCTAACAACAGAGTCAATGGAAAAGGATGATAGTCCTCTTGAAACTGTTCTTGGTAGGTACTTATGAGGTACATAAAAAGCCAACAATACACATTTGCTTCTGTTTCTCTACCATATCAATAACTTGCAGTAACATTTCAAGTATATAAAGTGATTTTAATCAGTCTTATGTAAAAGTAATTGATTTTGGGGAGACTAGTAAAGCTGTCTTTATATATCCCTGGCATCTTTTAACTCTACTGCCCAGAATGAAGTTTACCATTAACATTCACTAAGAAGTTGCCATCTTTAGGATTGTGTAAGAAGATGCAGAGCTGGAAAGCGATTAAAGGATCAATCCTGCAAGCTGTTGGAATGCAATCAATTTTATTTATGAGAGCTTCAGTGTGAAAAATTCACACTGAAGTTTGACTGTGCTCTAATCCTTATTTGCACTGACCCTGCTGTATACTGCTAGGGTAGGATTCAGTCTTGAGTGGGACTGACCACATCAGAAATGTTTCCTGGATATGTGTGAACAAGACAGACTATGAAAGAATCCAGTTAATTAACTTAATCTAAATCTGAAAGTAATTATAAATTGGTACCAGTACCTTGATTCCCTTGCACAATTGTCTGTATAGGCTGTGTATGTATGTGTTTGTGGCAAAGAAGTCTTGTGAAAATAAAGTTAATTCAGTGCTTCAGATAAAGAAGTTTATTTTAGTTAGAAATTGTTGTCATAATAATTATACAAAAGGATTCAAATATTCAGTGACTTGGTATGAATATAATATTAAAAGATAGAGGTGTTGTTCATGAACCATCAAAGAGCTTCCCACTGCCACCATGTTTTATTAAAATAAAGAAGAGAAAAAACCAACAGAGCCATGTGCTAATCCTTTCCTTTGTTGCTTAAGGGAAATTTCAGTATAACATAGCAATTTCCATATAATTTGAATAGCAGTTGCAACCCACTGACGTTTAAAGTAAAACGTGCAACTACTATAATCAGCAGAACAGATGCAAATGTCTGTCCTTAAATGTAGCTCCCTGCTTGCTGTCTCAATTAGATTTAGCATGGAAAACTCAATCAGATAATTAAAACCATAGAAGCTATTCTTTCATTTCTTTCATAGTAAGTTTGTTCAAAAGCACGTTGGAGTGAGCTTGCCTGGCTGCAGCATGTGGCAGCGTGAGCAAGGGTCCCTGAAGCAGCGCAGCCCACCTGAGCTGCAGAAGATGTGCTGCATTGGAGGTGGGAAGGGGACACGTCCCCTGCCTGCCACCCCCTTCGCTAACCCTTCGCCTGCCCCTGGGGACAGCCATGGCCTTTGAGTTCTGTTTATGCCCAGTGGCATCCCAGTGCAAGTCTCTGCATATTTTTGTAAATAAGCAATAGCAAAAATAAATGACATTTAGCATTTAGATCCCAGGCCAGTGGTTTGGTTTGTTCAGGGTACAGTGTATCAGGTTGGATAAAATCCTGCTGAACTCCCTGAGCTATGTCATCCCAGGCTTTGGGTGACTGGAACCATTTTTCAGAGGACTTTTTAACTCTGGGTTAACAATTTCTGTAAGGTGTCTGCTGGCAAAACCCCTCTTGTGCCTGCGTCTGGGGAGCTGCACTTGTCTTGGGTGAGGGAGGAAAGGGGGGTCTGGTGTCTGCAGCCCCCCCCTTCCCTGCAGCTCTTGCTGCCAGGCAGAATGGGCTGCAAAGGGGCAGGCCCAGGCCTCATGGTTTTTGAAGTCCCTTTTAAATTTTTCCTGGATGGAGAAAGAAGATTAAATGGGTGAGGCCTCCCAAACAGGTTGCTGATGGGATGAGAAACTCTGCTTTGCTTCTTTGAAAACACTCCTGGAAAAAGGCTCTTGTGTTTTGGTGGTTGTTGTTGTTGTTGGTTGGTTGGTTGTTTTCGCTTTTGTGGGGTTTTTTGTTTTGGTTTGGTTTGGTTTTTGTTTTTTTATTAGTATTTTTTCTAATCAGGAGACATACCATGGAAAAGGATTTCCATCTTGTGGTCAGCTGTGGTAATAAAACACTCTTGCTGTTTTTCTGTAGCAAAACAAAATGCTTTTTATAAGGAATAATGCAAATCTGTTGTAGTTCCATGTGAAGGTAAATACTGAAGACCTCACAAAGTCTGCTTGCTTTTGTACTTGAGAATGTCTACCTATTAGGAGGTAAAAATGCTTCAAGATTTGCCCCCTTCAGAAAGTCATCTTTGGAACAAAACAGAGTTGAAAAATGTATAATATAAACTATTCATGACAGAATATTCAGTTTTGACAGATTGTACAGTATGTCAGCCACAGAAGACATGTGCAGGAGCCCAGGCTCAATTATTTGTAGCCTTGGATGAAGGGAGGCAATTACTTCTGAACTTCTGGGAAAATTCCTGTGCAGAACCAAATATTGTTGGTTGGATTGTTTTCTATTCCAGGATGACTCTTGGGCTCAGTACAGCGTCATCATAACTTCATGCAGATATTTGTTCTTCAGTACAAATTTTGAAACTCATGCTCTAATCTCGAAATAGTAAAACGCTGCAGGGTTAAGTGCTGGAGTTCACTGGAAAATCTACTCACTTCAGTGGGAAAGATTTTTTTTTAAACATTAAAAACAAAACAAATTTGGAAAGGTCGTATTAAACATTAAGAACTGTGACTGAAGGGCAGAGCTGTGTGTGCTGGAGAAGTTTAGAGCTGCCAGCATTCAGGATCTGCAGTAGGTTGGTTGTATCTCCAGTGCTCTTTAAGTGAGCTGTACTGTACAGACTTACAAATACAAGTGAGGCTGTTAAAAAGGAATAATTTGATTCTTACATTTAATTTTTATCTTACTTGTATAGTTGTATGCTGTGATGCCACTGCTGATTGTACTGAAAATATTCTGACTTCAGTGAGAGCAGGACCAGCCCTGAATACTTATAAGGAGAGTTAAATATGATCTCAGATCAAATTCTTATAGATACATGTAAGAACTTTAAAAGCTCTTTTTATTTTGAGGGCTTGTAACTAAAGGAGATGTTCAGTGTGTTCTTTAGTGGGTGCCAAAAAGCTTATTTTCAGAAGTGTCTGAGTCTCGGGGAAAGTCAATGACTGCTATATTTAATCTGAAGTCTATGAACTGCTGCTGAAATCAAGTCATGTTCTTTTTGTAGGAATATTAAGAAAAAAAATACAGCATTTATGTGAAGAATCAGGAGCCATATATATGACTTCTATGACACAGTAATGTAGATAAAAAAAAAGAAAAATCTGAGGTGGTACTTTAAATGCTACTGTAAGGAAAGTAGAAAATAAGAAAAATTTGTGAAGTTTTTGATAAACAGTCTTCAAAAAAAACTTACTTCCAGTGTTTGCACATGGATCTTGTTCTATTGGTAACATCAGTCAGTATGAATTTTTGCCATAGTCTCTATTGAAGCAGGATCCAGTTGTGGGGTTTTTTTTTCTTATGCAGAAATATAAACCTTGGACCTTAATCAAAAGTTCACTTAAGGAGGAAAATACTTTGTCTTTTTACTAAAAAAATTAAAAGTCATCAGAACTACTGCTTAGTTAAAAGCATTAAAAAAATACTCAAGGAAAAACTTCCTTAAATCAAACCTCTCATTTTGCTTTTAGACCTTCCTGGAGAGTGCTGTGTTTATACCATTTATTTTAAGTGTGAGAACTTTGTCAGATCAAACCATTAGCAGTTCTCTGGGGAGCAAACAGCTAAGCGCCCAGCACAGCTCGGGGCTGCTCTGACGAAATCGTTCAGAGTTTCTACGCTTTGGCGTTTCACCGCAGGAAGCGAGCGATGAGGAGAAATCAGCCCAGGGGAGAGGCAGATAATCTGGGGAGGAAGGGCTGAGGGCTGAGCCCTCCCAGGGTGGCTGTTCACGAGCAGCTAGCTGCAGAAAGCGGGCTCTGGGCTCTCTGGGCATCTGCGGCCAACCCCTGCGACTGAGCTTTGGCAGATGATGGGTGATGTGAATTATACACCCAGCAGGCCAGGCTGGCTGTATCCCTGAGGTCCTTCTTCGGTTTTGGACTGTTCTGTGAATTGCAATACGTACACGGATGGGCATTTCTTCTTTCAAAGCTTTGGGAGCTCATGCCTAGTCCCTTACCCCTGGTAGTGCCAAACTGAGGGGCTTTGCTGAGCGTGCTGGTGAAGATGCTGACTGAGGGATGAACAACTTTTTTCTTCAGTTTAGTGAAGAAAACTCTCTGTTTTGAGCTACGGAGTAATTGTGTCCTTTGAAAATCTTTGCTTCATTTATCTAATTCTTTGGACCTATAATGTTACCCAGTGCACTGTATTTGTGTTGGTGAAGAAGTGTTTTACTTGTCTGAAATTGCGTTAGGAATGCCCTCTTGCTTGTAGGAAGGTGAGGTTTGTGCAGTTGCTTGTGCTTTCATTTCAAAAAGTTTGGCCTGCACAAGTAACTGTAATACCCATGTAAGCTCTCATGTATCCTGCAGTCCTGGCAACAGTGGGTGGGCACCGTCCTCCCTGCCTCTGCTGTTTCCAGCCTTGGAGAGGAGTATTTTGTGCAAGTTTTGGTTCCCACATCCTCAACTCTTCAAAGTGTGACAAAAAAAAATAACTATGGGTGCTTTGGAGAGAGCTGGCTGACCAAATGGCCTGTTGGTTTTTTTCCTTTTATTACCAGTTGCTAAGAAATATCCGAAGGAAGCTGTCAAGCACACTTTTGTAGTGTTACTTTCCATATAAATGACTTCAAGGGTCTCCAAAGCAAGAGTATGTGGTTGTGGAGAAAAGAAGTAGCTGCTCCCAAGGTCAGGAACAGCAGGGAGGTGCCCCAAGTGGTTACCAGCAACAACTTTCAAATAGACTGGGAAGTACCTGTGACATGGACTCTCCTGGACACGGTCCATGGAGATGGTTCTTGTGCCTTGAAAGGGGCTCTCCTGGCTATTCTGCTTGGTTCCACTTGGAATCGAAGTCCTGTGTTTTTTCAGTCCTAGTGCACAGAGTGGAAATCGGGTGTCTTGATAAGTGGTGGAGTTCATGGTACCTCAGAGCAGGGGTTTCACCCACCCAAACCCTCAGTTGTTTCTATGGCCCAAAATGCAGTGCATTTTTTTTAAACTTTTTTTTTTTTTCTGTTCTTTTGGGGGGAGGGGTTGCAGTATCTAAGGTGTGGGTGAATGCTGTGACACTGGGCTGCCAGCATTCACCAGCAGCATCCCAGAAATACTGGTTAATTGCTAGTTTACTAGCTTATGGCCTTAGGCAAACCTGAAATCATTAACAGCCCATTTGTTGGGCTAATGACTCTTTTTTACTAGATGTATAATTTAATATATGGTAACTTTCATGCTTAATTATGCTCTTCAAAGCTTCTTTTGAAGGAATTTTTCTGCCTGCGTATATATAAAAGGGTTGGGAGCTGGCTGGCTTTGCTTGCATGCTACTCTGTGTTAAAATCTAGATAGTTTATTTAAGAAGATTTTTATATAGATACGAATATTTCCTCCTTTGCTTGTTCTTTCATTATTTTTATCTTTGAATGGTGGAAAAATAAATACTGATGAATTACCAACATGTTTAAAATGGCATCATTTTATGCTCCATTGTAGTTTCTTGCATTGTTTTGGACAAGATGTAAACCCGAAGTCCCGATCAACAGGGCCATTGTGCCAGCATTTTCCAAACGAATGCGAGTCTTGATCTCAGTGTCCTGGACGAGTTCCAGCCTGGTTCACATTTTACTCAACGACAAGTCCCATTTCTGTTCTCGCTAACCTCAGTGGGAACAGAGACCTGCCACTGTAAAGCGTTGCTAATCCCACGTGCCATTTGCATGCAGCACTTGTAAAGCATTCTGGGATCAGTTTGGATGAAAAACGGCTATGCATGTAAGATGTTTTTCATTGGCATCCCAAATCTGGTACTATATCAATGGAAAAAGGTTATGACTGTCAATTGGGATAATGTTTTTGAGCTAGGTAGCTGATTCAGATGGATAATAACAATTATTTTCTTTCTGTGAGCTCTAGTGTCCCCTTCATGAGATTAAAAATTTCCTGGTACTGTTTTCAGCTCCATGGAGCAAGCAAAAGATAATCTCCTGCTTGGATATACTCACAGTATTGCGATCCACTAATAGGATCGCCATACAGTTTTGACTTAACAGGCACCAGGAGAGGATAATCCTGTTTATTCGGTCATCCAAAACACTGATGATCTGAGATAATCAGTGGGCTGAGAGCAGGGGAGGAGAAGAGATGTGTGAGGTTCTCTTTGCCTGGGTGGCTCATCTGGTCAGATGCTTAGTGCTGGGGAGGGGGCTTGATCTCATTACTGCAGCCCCAACAGAGTACAGGAGAGCTAAAAACCTCCTCACAACACAAGCCATGGAGAAGCCAACCTGATAAAATAATAGCCTTTGGCAGAGTCTGATCCATCTGATGTGCTCAACAATTTTAAATTGTTCTTTTTGTGACTCATTTAATATAGAAAGACTCAGATAAGTGTCCGAGTGACCACATGAGGTGCTTTGTGCAAAATGCTTTGTCTATCCAGAGGCAGTGATTGGGTGGTAAATGGATCATCTGCCCATAGGCAGTCACATTTGGCAAATCAAACGTCTGGTACTTGGCTCCAAATTTGCTAATTTTGCTAGACATGTGACACTGCTTTTTCACAGGACATTGAGTATTTGTATGTGGCCACTAGACCTCTGTGAGTGTAGGAGCGCATTTTGCAAATCTCTTTCCAAAAAATGTAGACTGTAAGGCACCTTCCATAGTGATCTAGAGGTAGGTCTTGAAACTGGGCTGTACAGAATCTCTCAAGAGGGTATGTTAGTGAGCCTTCAAATTATTCTCTATACTTGTGATCATTAAAGCTTTCACACTTCATATTATACTGTAATAATTTGCCAATTAAATGCTCGTCTCAAGCTTCTGTAAAATGCCCTATCTTCACTTCTATTTTATCTCCAACAATGTGAGTGTTTAACAGTCAATACTTTCCTATTGTAGATATTTCTGTATTTGTAACATTAACGTTTACAGCTGACATGAGCCATAGATTAACTTCAAATAGTGATGTTGACTCATAAGACTTGTTCTATGATCTCTGAGCTGTCATAGTCTAGATGACAGGTTTATAGTTTGGGAAGCCAGTAGCTATGGCTGAGCAATTGCTCACTAGTCTTTGTAACTAATGCACTGTAGCTAGGTGCAACTCCTTACCATGGTGACACTTGCAAATATTGAACGTACATAAAATGATTCACGGGACCTAGTGTAATGCTTAATTAATATTTTACAAGATACTAGCTTTATTTAACTTTCCAAATGTGAGTAGATATGGGGAGATGATCCAAACGACAGAATGTTGATATGTAAAATTAATAGGCAGTCATGTTTGTGTGCTTGTTTATAAAATAAAATAAATACTTTTTTTTTCTTCTCTCTCTGCTGGCAGGTGTTCAGGGCTGTGCAAATGGCTTCTGTCGATTTTGTGTGTTTGTGTTGAATGATGAGCTCTGAGGAGGGGGTTCTTGCTCTCCTGCCTTCCTCCCTCCCTCCCTCCCTTTGCATTCAGATGCAGTCAGTGTGGCAGAGCTGTGCTCTTGAAAGTGCTGTAGGATACCTTGTGCAGAGGACCATGCTATGGCACAGCCCCAGATGGAGGTGCACAGCATCACCTGCTGTCTGCTGTAGGTAAGCTCTCATGTACCCCAACCAGCAGACCCTTCAGACTCAAGATTTAGACATTTTCTTCTGAAGAAATGACATGTTTGGGGTGAGTAACACCAGACTCTATACTAGAGGTGGCAGGAAATAAGGGAGGGTGGTGGTTGCAGACCTTTGGGGCTCTGTGGGTCTCTTCTAAAGCAACAGCAAAGGTTAACCAAGACTATCAAGCCTTCTGGCACTGGCTGTAAGTGGTTTTGTAAATACATGAAACATCTTCCAGGGTTTGCAAACTGGAAACCACTGCTGTGGTTTTGCTGGGTGCTGGTACTTCTTACAGCAGCCCCCAGGGAGCAGTAGAGCGGCACAGGCTGCACTTGGTTCGCTGAGGCACCGCAGGACAGAGCGGGTTTCCCCTCAGCTTGCCCAGCCTGGCTGCCCCATCCTTGGGAGACTCTGGGCAGCCCATCTTGTTGGAGAGGACTTATTGGGGATGCCTGTTCCTGGGCCAGCAGGACCATGAGGCCAGTACGCAGTGAGGACCAAGCGCCCAGTGATACGGGTTCATCGGCTGAGCCTCGGGATGAGCCTCCCCATACCGTGCCTACCCGAAGCTGCTGTTGACACAGCAAGCTGCCTTTGTGGCACCAGAATCAGCCTCTGGCTGAAGCTGACGTTGGATAAGTGCTGCTGGAGATGTTGAATGCTGTGCTTCCAGGAGGTCCTTTCTAATGCTCCAGCTCTTTCTTCTTTCCAAGCACTATGAGAAATCTGAGCAGCCACGGCACCAAAATTTTTCCTTAGGAACTTAGCCACTAGACTACTTCTGAAGTGGACTGCTGTGATGACTTTATTTCAGATTTCTATGCATTCTATGCATTTCTATGCATTTTATTTTAATTCATTGCACCTAAATATCAACCTACAGACCAGGAAAAACGTTTCACCTGGCAGAGGATGCATCAGCACATCTATCTAGACAGTAGTCACACCACCCTTAGAAGTGATCATATCCAGGTGCTTTCCCTTTGGTTATGTCCTAACAGTCTGAGATATCACTACATATTCATAGCCATGACGTCTTATAGAAATGACATGATGACCAAGAAGGAGGAGGCTTGTGAGTGCATAGCTTCACAGTGTGGAAACCATGGAAGAAAAGCTTATTTCTCAATGCTTATGTTTATATATACATCTCACTTCTACAACTAAGATTTTCTTTTGTAATTTTTCCCACCATAACTGTAAATAAGCAAGCATTATCAGATCTTTTAAACCCAGCAGTATTCCTCTCCAAGCAGAGAAAAAAAATAGCCCATCCTTACTTTTGTCACGTGGCTCAAAGAAGTGCTCATTAGTGTGTGTCCAACCCCTTTATGTGAAACTGAGAGCAATGAAGACAGTGAGGACCACTTCGATTGTGTCTATGTTGAGTCCTGCAGAGATGACAGATGAAAAGTCCTGGATTAACAAAATTATAAATTCCTCTTCACGTTAAAATAAAATATCTCTATAATGATGAAAAGATTTGGGTTCACTCCAGTGGGATTTTCCCTGTGTGGTTGATTTTTGCCTTTTTTTCAGCTTGCTCTTTGTAATCCATCTCCAGTTGGGTTTCTTCTTTCCAAGTCCGACAGATAACATGATGTTACAAATTCTGACCTGTGACAGCTTGAGGACTATGTTTATTTGTTTAGACAAAAATCTCTTTCCTTCCAAGTCTTATTTTAAATGCCATGGAAATGTTCTCTTAGTCTTGAAGTTTTGATTGTCATTGTTAGTTATTAAAAACTTGGGCTCAAGGTCAGCAGTGACCCACCCATCCTTGCAGGAGGCATCTTCCACAGTCCAGGGGTGGCTTCAGGAAGGCACGATGGGTTGATGGAGGAGAGAGGAAGATCAAGAGATAAGAACTTTTCTAGATGATTTTATATGTGTTTGGGTTT
>JAAGNO010010551.1:0-24349 GCA_033439905.1 Ceryle rudis
TTAATTTACATTGCATACAGTAGTCCCTTCTGTGTCAACTAACTTTTTGCTTAAGTTGGTCAAAGTATTTGCGAGCAATGAAAGTACTACAAAAGAGGCATAATTATGGCAGAGAGCTGCTTTCTATCTGCCAAATTAGAAACAAAACCACACATCCAGTAGTAATAGCAACAAGAGTAGCTACATACAGAAAACCCTCTTCATATAGTTTTGCTTTGCCATAGTTATCACAAGGAAGTCTGATAAAAAGCATGTTAGAGAGAAATTTCAATTGTCTACCCACAATTCATTTTCTGGCTAATTTTGAGCTAGAGTTTATGATGTTCTTAAGGAAACTTTGAGGTAGACAAGCAGTAAAATATAGTCTTACCAATACTGCACAAGTTTGTGTATCTCCATGAGTCCGACAAGCTTACAAGCACTGACATACCTATTCAGCTTCACAAATTAAACCCTTTTACCTTCTAACATGGATAGTACTTTTCATGGACATTACATTGGTTCCTTAGCAACAATGAGACCTTTTGCAAAAGGTACTAAAACTGGCAAGTTATTTTTTCAAATCATACATCAGACTGCAATTAAAACCTCAGAAGAGGCCGTAGTCCAAATTCTAATTTCAGATCATTCTTCTGAAAGAAAAATCACCATGTAATTACAAATTGTTCAGAAAGCAGAAACTCTTTTTGTACAATCATTTGGGAAGGACACAGCGTACCTTGCCTCATACATCCATGTTGTATAAATAGCTACAAGAAAATAGTATGGACACTGGCCAGAAAGGAGAGAGATGAGTACCAAACTTTTAGTTACACAGAACAGGTTATCATTCCAAGCCTTGTTCATTACAGGCAATCATGATTAGCTATTTTGAGTGCTTAATACTAGTGGAAAGTAATTTCTCAGAATGCAAATATTCATCATCTGAACATCAGTTTAGAAATCTAAAGTAACTAGCAATTTCTAGAAGGATACATTTGAATCAAGACTGTCAGATTATCAGAATTTTCACTGGCTAGTCCCAAAGCAACATCTAAACCAAGTATACAGTGTAGTATAAATAGTTTATCTTGGAAGCTTATTAAGCTCTATGATCAATAGCAACATAAAAAGCTCATGTGAGCCATTTTAGCAATAATTCATCATCTTGATCAGTACTTGGTTATATATCAGCAATATCAGATCTTTGGCATTAAGGATCACTAAAAGGATCCAGTAACTTGTTTGGAATATTTAAAGGCAGGACTAACAGTGCCATTGTACTAGAAAAATCATTTACATAAATCATGAGAAGAACAGCCTGTAGGATACCTATTTGACTATCACCTTGCAGAAATTACAGCTAAAGGCTCATTGTGGTGGCTTCAAAGGGCTCATCCATGATAACTAAATGTGTGTGTAAATTACTCTGATACATGACAACTTCTGGTTTAACCCAAAATATATCTCAGTAGATGATCTTGAATGACAGGCACAAGGACTGTAAATTCACAAAATTAAGGTTGAAACCAGTCATTTCCTTTACTACAGTTATCCAAACAAATAGTAACATTCAAAAAGAGTCTTACATTCATAGAAGATAATATTAACATACTTGTTGACCTGTCAATAGGTTCAATCTGCATTGACCAGTTAAGTCTCAGACCCAGACATGCTAGTACTAGCTGGTGCTCATAAAACTATTTGACCAAACAGACTCCAAACAACGGGAATGTCAGCATTTACAACTGTACTGCAACTCCAACCTCCTCTGCATCTTGTAATCTTATGCTACATTTTGAGTAGGAGAGGTGACAAAAAATCGAGTTCTGTGGCCCCTCAGGCAGATAAGAAAATTCAAATATTGTTTACCATTGTGTACAAGTGGCCACCAACATATAAAAAATATACAGTAGTATTTTAGAAGTGATACTGCTGGCAACTGACAGAAATTTAATTCAAAGAAACATGCTCTAAGGATAGAACCTATTCAGCTGTGAAACAAGGCAACATTGTCGTAAGAAGGTACACTAAAATTACGAAACAACTCCAAATAGCAGCGGACATAAAATGTAACAACCTTGCTTGACTCAGTTGTCACCTCTTCCTTCCCTCTTCCTCCTCCTCTAACCTTAACAACAGATAAATTTATAAAATGGCATTTAGGTTAGATTTCATAGTAAGCAAATGGTACAGGATTTTTCTACAAAGCTATAATAATCATTCAACATTGCTAGAATACCTTTCCATAGTAATTAGATGTGATAGACCTGTATGACTACACAAATTCTAGCCTGCTGACTCAAACTCCATAAATGGTTAAAAAAGGGAACCACCTGCAGTGTATTCAATCCCTGATGTTCATGTTTTATCATAATTAACTTTCTTTTTTGTTGCAGAGGTTTGGATTAAAAGTAGGAAACAAAGTCAAACAAGCCAGAGTGCTTTCAAAAGCAGAATAATACAAACACCTAACTTTAAAAAGGCTCTTCTACACATTGTAATTGCAAATGAAACCATCTATAAGATGGTTGCCACCTGGAGAAAGGAATCAGATCACTAAAGCACAGATTGAAAGCAAGTGAAAAATGAGTAGGAAAAAAAATATTGTCATCAAAGACGAAGAATGTCACAAGAGTAACACTATATTAGATGACCAATAAATTGTGATGGAAAATTCTCAGTGACATTCCCATTGCATCCTGAAAGAATTACAGCATTAGAAGAGACCACAGAATATCAGGGACCAATTTCCAAGGTGACACTAAATAAACATGCAATCTGACACTTTCAGAGTAATTATACAGCCCAGTTTACAAGGAATAATAAATACTCAAGTTTAAAAAAAGTCTTTTGAGCTGTTCTCAATTTAAACCCTATAGACCTTCAAGGGAACAAGACAGTGCTTGTATCAAGGCCTATGTGAGATATGCTGTACATCTGGTGATAATTTTCTACTTCACAATAATTAATTATTTAAAAGGAATGTAATCATGCAACAAAAAGGTAGATTCTTTTCAATGGCTCTTACAATAGGTTCCACGCAAATGAAACTAATTTTACAGTGGTTCCATATATAACTTCTCATTCAACATCTGGGAAAAGAATCTCTGACTGCAATGAAATCCACCATTTGAAGGCAATGTGAAAATAGTTGTATGGAGCTCCTTCAGCATGAGCTCTATCAGAGAGATATGACATGCAATTCTCATTCTATGTTAAATGCTATAATCCAAATACAGCAAGATGGTTCCCAAAAACTAATTACGCACAACCATTTTGTCCGTCAAAAGGTACTGCGTTCCTTCCAGGTTATATCAGCATTGGCAAACACCAAGATGCAATGGAAACAGATCTGTAAATCAAAACAGGTGGTGATGATCCACTCCCTACACTATACACATTTCACATTCCCTTCAATATAGATATAAACTGGTTTTGTGTTTTGAATCCCCATTAAAAACTGGTGTGCACGAGAGAGAGCTTTGGAGTACATTACCTGATTTATAGTCATCCAAAAAGACTCCAGGTTGCATGCTCCAAGGTTTCTCTGTGATAAGTACCTAAAGCATAGGAAAGGGAATAATCTGAAGGTTTGCTATCAAAACGTCCCCCCAGTACAAACAAAAACACCAGCGCAGGCACCATAAGCCACTGTCCTCACAGACTACTGCAGGTTCAGGCAGCATCCACAGAACAAATACAAGAAAACCACTATTTACCTAGTTAGCCATTAGCCTTCTGGTTGTGAAATGCACAGCAAAACCTATCTAAATACATACATGTAGTAGTCTTAACCTTTACAGTCTGCATGAAACCATCAATCTTAATTGAATGAAAATGGGGAATATGTAGAATCAGCTGCTAGAAAGAGAGAAAGGCTGTATTTATCTGGAAAAATAAAGACTTACTGGGTTTGTATAAGCCAATAGATTTTTATATGAAATCAGTCCATTTAAAATTTTATTTTTCTAAACTGTTTAATTAAACCTAAGTCAATTTCTTCAGATGATGCTATTATTGGACACAAATATTTAAGGATTTATAACAAGTGGCAGATTTTTTTCCCCATCTCTCTCCTGACAGATGAGCCACTACAGAGGAAAGAATTCCAGCACTCAAGAATGGTTCTTCAAGAGTTTTCAAGCAGTTTTAAGAGCTTCTCCTCAAAATAATCAGAAATTTTCATTAACATGATACATAATTTGCACTTTTACTGACAGAGTTATTAAGTACGAAGTTCTAACTGGAATAAAAGGGGTCAGTGCAGTTGCCCTTTATATAGAGAGACTTTTTTCTTTGGTGCAGACCTTGTCATCATTCATCATATCATCTTTTGCAAGAAAAAATTTAACAGAAACTAGAATTTTCTTACAGTGTTTTCTAGTCAAGACCTAAAGATAATATAATATAAAGTAATATAAAGGGCCCTCTGCTGGTAGTATGGCTTTTTCATATTGTTAAGATCCACAATTATTGTCAGGTCAGGCAGCCTAAGCACACCCATCTATTTTGCCACAAAATTACTCCCTTATTATAAGTCTCTTTCCTCACACTGTTTGACTTTACAAGCCTTTTTTCCCATTCTCACCTCTTCCATGTAAGTAAAAATCAGAACTGACAAATCCCTCTGATCAGACACATATCTCAAACAGCTGCAAGGAAGGAAAATCACTTATAGAAGATTTCAAGAAAAAATGAGCAAGAGCAGTGAAAGCTTCTTTCATGCACAAATAGCACTCTAGCTTTTTTTTTCCATTTCTAAACTTCCTGAGTCAATTCAGTGACCACTTACTATCAAAATTTACTTGGCTATGTTTTTATTAGAAGCAATGTACCTCATGGACAATTCTTTAAAAATACAATGGGTACAAGCAGGATGATCAGTTCAGTTTAAATATTTTAAATATTTTTAAGTGACATATTCATGGTCCAGTTGACTTTTGCAATAAAAAAGTATTAGAAATGAAAACTCTGAAAGTCTACTTGGATCATACTCATTAAAATGAGGTTCGACTTCATGATCTTGAAGGTTTTTTCCAACCTGAGCAATTCTGTGATTCTGTGATTCGATATAAGAAATGTCAAAACTTTGTTTTAAAAGCTTGAGGAGCCACTTTCACTAAAAATAAGAATGCTTCAGATCACTTCAAAATGATTAAAATTTAATACAAAGCCTTCAATACTTTATCTATGTGAAAGCATGATCTGGGATATAAAAAATTCAAATCCACCAGTAAGGTGCATACTGATGTACTGGTTATCATATCACAGCAAAAAAGACTTTATTATTTTACTAAAAAATTATAAACTTATGAAGTTGGGGTAATCTAGAACTAAAATCCAATCCATTACAATCTCTATGCTTTGAAAAGATAGAAACCTGCCTTCATTTCTCTGTCAAAATGAAGATAAGGTTTACCTGTGAATAACTAAGAACCGAAAAATATCAAAACTCAGGGTCAATTTTTAGAAGACTAAGAGGGGGAGACTCATGCTTGAACTCTAGCAGGGCTTAACCTACAAATATAATAGTCATAAATACATATTTGTACCTGTAGGTGTGTTTATTTCATATCACCCAAATCCATAACCACCTACGAACTTATCTTCATGGAGAATATGAGGCAGAAAAACTACTGTACAGATACACCAGAATGTCTTGGAGATGAAAAAAAAAAAAAAGCAACACCAAAACAAAATAAAAACAACGGACATCAGAGCCAGTTTGAAGCAATGGAGTACAAAGATGAAGGTAATCCAGATAGAAAGCAAAAAAAAGTGAAACTATGCCCTAAGTGTAGTTACTTCTCTAATACTGCAAACTCGTATAGTCAAAGGGATTGAAACTAATAAAAGTCTTTACATACACATACAGGCATGCTTTTGTTGTGGTAACAGTACTCAATGAAATGTAAAGCTAGCATTTTTACTTGTACTGAATAAAGATCATTAGTGTGCAATAGTACATTGATGAAACTAATAGATACCATGACATGATAAAAAGCACTTGTGATTAGAAAAACATTTTTCACAACATGCAACAACAGTTGAACGTGTACAAGATAGGAGAGTGTCCACGTACATATCACAGGGGTGTACTGCTAGCTATTGGAATAACATGTTATTCAAGGCCACCCAGCATATTATACCACAGTAATTTTGGATCACAGATCACAACTGTACCAGAAGCCTTGCATAGTAACCGTCCAAAATAAGGGAGCATTGCACACACTTGTGAGGTTTTGAGCCACTTCTTGCTCCCTTCCCCGGGGTTTTGCTTGTACGCTATACATTTTCAAACATAAATACCAATATATCTATCATATTCTTGGCTTAATTTAATGTAATTATAGCACTGACAGTTACTACAATGCAAGATGTTCTTTCCTCTGCGATGTGCGACCAAAGCACAAGATAAAAAAGAAAATATTTTCTGAAAGTAAACTAACAAAAAGCTTCCTATTAAGTAAATACATCCTTTAATCTTCAAATATTGTCACGGGAAGGAACAAAGCAAATCTATTCTTAATTATTGTCAGAGCAGAATTGAGAAGGCATTTTATTAATAAACTACTGTGCAGATGTAAGCGGTATGTATCTTTCTGCAGCTATGTGAGTTCTCATTCAAAAAACACCACCTTCCTTCTCAGAGACAATCTCATCTCATATTGTATGATTTAAAGCAAAAACATGCCAGACAACTCTGAAGGAACCCTTCTACTCCTCAATGCATAATAGACCTGTCCATTTCCATTTTTTCTTTCCTGTGCCAAATGCTAGTTCCTGCCTGAGGAAAGACAATCCATGACCCTGCTTGTTAGGGCATACACTATATTTTTCAAAGTATTTAGCAGAAGAACTGCCATAAAGAAATGCCATATTCTATACTATACTCAAAGGTTGACAGTAAATAACCCAGCATAATAAATTGTTTCAAACAAAAACCTGTGGTATACTCTATCAGTATCATGAAAAATGACCACAGTTATTCTGGAAATTCAAGGACTCCAGCACTACAGTCATGCAGGAAGGAAAAAGGCTAAGTAACAGAGATTAAAGGTTGCAAGTGAACTCATTCAAAACTTCCATATGTGATGAAAGTTTAATTTCTTGTGTTTTGGTTAGAAATTTGCAAGGAGTAAACCTCTGTATTGGCCAGCCAAGTCAATATCAGAGATAAGATGTCTGTCAGCAAAAGTATCCAAAACTATGCTTTAACATCAAGGTCAGAAAAGCTTTGATATTTCCAAGCAAAAAGAGTGCTACATGTCTGTTTTGACTTGTGATGTATCTTATGCTGGCAAGTAGTCAAGGTGGTCACTCTCATAAAATAAAGCTACCTCAAGAGCTAATTTGCTCATTTACAAGACCTACAACAGGGTTGAGAAGTACCAACTAAAGTGGAATATATCTTTGAGCTTTGAAAAACTCTGTCTCAACTTTCTCTCTCTTTCAAAAGTGAGCAGAATCTCTTGGAAAAGATGGTACTGGAAGCTCTGAATCCAATACACTACAATATCACCAGCCTAGTACTGGATACAATGCCAGTGGCTACAGTGCCCATACTCATTCTCATGTGCTTTCTGTTTCTGATATGGAATTATGAAGAAACTTCATCAATACCAGGTAAGTTAACTTTAGCTATAGTATCACCTAAAAGCTGTGAGGGTTGGGTTGTTTTTTTTGATTTCTCAAATTTAAGTGAGAAAGCAATACTGAATAATGATTGTATGGCAACAAAATTTAAGAGTCATTTTAAATAATACAGCTTTTTTAAATAAGTAATAAAAGAAATCAGGCTTGCTCTAACCTTACAACTTCCATAATAATCCTGGCTTGGCTATATAAATATATGACACTTAGTTTTCTAATTTATTATGCACAAGATACAATATCATTTCACAAACTCTAGATGTTCATATTTTCATGTGCATTATAAACTTTTTACATGTTTTAAGTTTAAAGCTTTCTAAATTGTCTTTACTAGAAATAAACTTTTATCTAAGAAATTGTTCAGATTTTAGTAGATTATCAGTTTTTCTTTTCATGTTTGGCACTGAAGACCCGCCTCCAGAAGAGAAAAACATCAAATGGTTTCCCTTTCAGAAGGCCCCTTCTGTAATGTTTTTGGGGCTTATGGTAGACATTATTCAATTCAACCTGTTTTCTTTAAATGTGATGCAATGACGTCCTGCATGAAGGAGAACAATGTACACATCTCACAAAGAGGGTTGACAGAAATAATCCAAAACCACCGCAGCAGCACCTGAATAAAATTCTGAGAAAAAAAAAAATCCATGCCAAACATTCTTCAGTATGCTAAAACTCTTTGAAAGTTAGAGAACAGGGGAAAGTATTAACAGAACATTAGGCTTTCTATTTGAATGCTTAATTGGATCAAAAAAAAAAAGAACTAAATTAAAATGCTTTAAGATCATAGGTGTTTAAATTATCTGGGATCTTGTCATTCTTATTAGTAAATGGTGGAGCCATAAAAAACTTACTAAACTTTTGTATACTGTGCAAAAATTTTGAATTACTTTGTTTTGTTTTATGAAGTTAGATATATGCTTTACAGATAAAAGGGGCAAATTTAGCTTTCCCTGAAGAAGGAAACTTCCTTTTAAAAGTAATTAAAGGCAAATTCCCTTCTGCTGTGTCCACTTTCTCCTTCTTGTCATAAGAGGAAAATTTGGTGCTGAATTACAGTGGTTTTAGTTCAGAACTTTTTTGACTAAATGCTTATTAATCCATTCTTAACTCCTATTTAAACATGTTTCAATAAGTTCACACCAGTAAAGTACTTATTTCCTTTACATATCTGTTTTCTCACTTTAGTACTAGTGACATCAGAAGAAACATGATTAATTACATTTAATTACATCAAAAGTATATAGACTATTATAGGTGTTACCAGGACACTTCAACACAAATTCAGCCAAGACCACTCAAAAGACTTGTTACATTCACAAATTAATAAGGCATATGCTTTTTTCTAGATGTTTTCTTTCTAATACCTAGCCATTGTCCCTCCAAATGTAAGCCATCATCTCAAAGCAGCAGTTTGTAGTTGTACAAAGGAGTAATGACTGTCATTAGCTGTATGTACATTGAAAGGACTACAGGCTTCCATAGATACTAAGTGAGACTTCAAAAATGTCGATGCAAGTTTCTCTAAAACAGAACTTCAGAACTGGATTGTATATGTGAACTGCCTAATGCAGAACTTGACCTTCATGTTAAAAAGCTCCTTTCAAAAGGGCGATGCTCAGAGGTATATTCTTGCTGATGAGCACTGCTGAGATCAATCTTTTCTTACCCTATTTCTTAGGGCCAGGATACTGTATGGGCATCGGTCCACTCATTTCACATGGGAGATTTCTCTGGATGGGAGTAGGTAATGCCTGCAACTACTACAATAAGACGTATGGAGAATTTGTGAGAGTTTGGATCAGCGGTGAAGAAACATTTATAATTAGCAAGTAAATCCTCATTTTCTATCCTTAATAGTATGAAGAGCTTTTTCATATTTTTATTGCTGCTTTGCTACTTTTTTCTGTAGAATAGAAGTTATTATTTTCAACAATTATCCTAACAAACATTTTACTTCCTGCTGTTCACAGACCTTTTTCTAATCTTCTGTTTCTTAAAGACTCCGCTATTAAGTTTATGTGTATTCTCTCATTTTCTTTATGGAAAGGAAGATAAAGCACTGTGGCTCAATCCTAAAAAATGTTTACTTTCTCTTTTACTATTCCATTTAATATCAAGATTACATATTGTACAGGAACCTAGACTAACTGCAATGCAGGATTAAGCCAAATTTTAGTTTCCAGTGTTCTTCAGTTCCTCCTTAAAAAGGGAGTAATGCTTGAACGTTATGGCTCCAATTCAGCAAGTTAATTAATCAAATGTGACATTATAGGATTATGAGTAATTCAACTCTAAATCACTGGGATTACCCATAGACTTTGATTACACACACTATTAAATATGATGCTAAACCACAGTATATCATTTTATTAGCTCCAGTGGATGGTGGCTGCATTCTCATATTGGATCTTCTGGATGCTTATGAGTTTTAACATGTGGAAAAAAAATTAAAAAATACTTAGCTTACTTAGCTTTCATTATGCAAAAGCTTTTTAAAGACATAATATATAGGACTATTACAGGATTTGCCATGTGAAACAAGTCAGCTTCATCTCTATTTTTACCTCTGTGAAAAGAGGTAATTGTGAGAGGAAAACTATTTACATTCCTATCCTACATAGATGTTGCAAATATCAACTAATGCACTGTAATGTTTTGGTAATGTAAAATGCTATGAACTCTTATTGTTGTTTTCCACCTTCTGTACTACTAATTTATCAGAAACAAATCAGGAGTGCTGATAAACAATGCCACAGCTGCACCAGACTTTACAGTCAAATACATCACTGCAGACATTTTTGGCTTAATAGCCTCAGCTGTACATAGAGGACTAGTATTTACCTTTTTTTTAAAGAAAAAGAAAACAAACAATCAAACCAACCAAACCAACCAAACCAACCAACCAACCAACCAACAAAAAAAAAAACCACACACCAAAAAAACCAATAATGTAGAATACAGTTTCCACTGCAAAACTAACCATAACCTGAATTTTGTAAAGTCTACTATTTCCACCAATATAATCTGAATTTTTACCATCCATTCTAATCCCACTGAGTTGTTAATGCACAGAGAGGACTTGCAGTCTTGGTTACAACAGATGATGTCTTTTGGAAGACTTCATTCAACAGTTTCACAAGGAAAATTTGCTTATACAAGGTCATATGTCAAAAATCCTTCCTTAAAACATTGTGTCTCCTGTGTAGATGCATGGAATGGAAGGAAGCAAATTAACCCTCCTGTACCTTTCAGTTCATGGGGACAGCTGTCATAATTCAACATCTTTTCACGTTCATGAAAATATAATGAGGTTCTTTGACATGGACAACCTTGACAACCTTTAAGGAAATTAGAAAAGAGAGCAAATGTGGGGACATGGAGGAATATGTGGGAAAGAGAGAATAAGCTGATTTCCTTGAAAGGTTGGACCTGCAGACACCCTCCTCCCTCTTTTTACTCCAATCTCTAACTCATGTTTGTCTATTTGTACCATATAGCATCTCACTGTTAACTTTTCCTCTGGCTGTGAAAAACTGGTGAAAACCCAGCACTACTGAAGTCAATAGAAAATGTCCCATTTACTTTGATTGATTGAAAAAATAAACTAAACCCATGTAACAAGTCGGGGATATGGTCCATAGAGTATGATACGTGGTAAAGAAAGTAGTGTATTGTTTCATTTCAATCTCTGTTCTGATTTTCTTTTAGATTTCATTTGATTAGCTTTTCATCATGCCAACTTTTCTAAAATACTAGCTCCCTCTAAAAGAAATTATATCTTAAAGTGATAGTGCTGGTCACAACCTGTTTGTCAGCATGTGTAAATAAACTTTGTCAACTGTAAAAAGAATTATACATATAATGAATTTCCCTAACATGTTTCTTTAGGAATATTTATCCCACACATATCATCATATGAAACTGCATATTTAAATGATGCATATATAATTATGCCTTCTGTATGTGTTTGGGAATGACCAAATAGCTACTGTTATTTAATATACATCAAGTTATCAACTGTCAAATACTTTACACCTTATCTTCTGAAATATCTGACTCTGGTCATTTCCTGAGTGTATCTTATATATCTACACACTTCTATATATACACATTATTCAGATTACAATCTTTTAGCAAGCAGTTGCATTTTAAATGAAAAATAATTTAAAATCTGAAGAGAATACATTGCTGCTCTAATATACATTCTGAAGACATTTATCATTATGATTTTTAATTATGTAAAAGGAACAACATTTAATGTCAAGTATTGTACTTCTGCCAAAATGAGAATACAAGTCAACACTTCAGAGCAACTATAAAATGTCAGAATAAAAATTCTATGTGCAATCTATGAAAAAGTTTTTTTTTTTTGGTTTGGGCATTTTTCTCCCCATTTCTTTCCCAGGTCCTCAAGTGTGTTCCATGTAATGAAACATTGGCATTATGTTTCTCGATTTGGGAGCAAGCTTGGATTACAGTGCATTGGCATGTATGAAAATGGGATCATATTTAATAACAACCCAGCACACTGGAAAGAAATTCGACCCTTTTTCACTAAAGGTAAAAGAGCATGCATTAATATACTACATCACTGTAGCACACAGTCTATCTTTTCTGAAATGCTATTAGACCTTTTCATAATCAAAGAAATTAGTTCTTTTTGTATATTCCAAAGAATTATTTAATTGCACATGTTCTTTCATGCTTAGCCTGCTTGGTATACTATTTGAAATGGTCCTGAAGTAGTTTTGCAGATTCCTGATCTCATTCAATTAAAAAAAAAAATTAAATGATGCCCACAAGCCATATATTCAAATGTTTTTATAAGTCCAGCATTTACATTAGCTCTACTGGCAATTTCATAAATTTAATTGGCTGTTCCTATCCCAGCCTCCACTGAGTTCAAAGACTTTTCTGTCTTGCTCCAACTGAGAAAAGTGCTTTAGTTTCAAAATTAATTTAGAAGATCTGCACAGCATAACTATTTACTAATACCTTAATATACTAAGAATCAATGTAGTAACTGAGAAAAAGACTGAAGCAATTAATACAATTAGGTTGAAGTCAAATAGGAAATTACATAAATAAGCCCCAGTCTTACTATTTTATGAGTTTACAATTTTTTCATTCACCTTCTTTCCACAAATTGCAAATTTTCAGTGTGAGCAAATCACTAGAATTAGCTACTTCCAGTGACCACAAAACTGTCATACTTGTTATGAAAGCTTTACAATTCAGAAAAGATTTTCACCAAGACTGCAGTAGTTTATGATAATGATTCCAGAACATGAAAATGAAAGTAAAGTAAAACGTAAGAGAAATTAATTATCTGTTGATTTAATTTTTTTATATTATTTTGTTGATATATCCATGCTTCTATATGACACTTGGGTCTTTCCCACATGATTTTCCTGATGAAAAATATCAGCATCTTTGTAATGGTTGAAGATGGCAGGGAAAAAAAATGTAAAAATTTTCTACTTAATCCTAGAACTACCAGTTCTCTCTATTTACAAAACAGACCTCCTTTCTTCTTGGTTACAAACTTATCTCAGCATATATTTGATAAAATAATGTCCTTAAGGCAATTACAGCAATTGTTGCATGGAAAAGTAATTTAAATAGACTACTTAGGGCTAGAGTTTCAATGCAATTCAAATATTACCTGAATCTGTTCCAGCTGGAGCCTACAAAAATCCCAGTGAATTACATAGCAACAGAACTGACAACTGCTTTTGGTTGCTTTTGAATTGTCAAAATGCAATAAATCCATCATGACACTACCTCCACTGTTCTTAGGTAGACAGGCTACTGCCAGACTAAGCCTTAGTATCTCTGCAGTAACATTACAGGTTGCCAATAGCTCTACTGCAAAGCTACTATGCTGTTTAAGACCACACAGGAGTTATGTTTCCAGAAATTCCCACCATCATCCCCACGAATCCCCAGGATACCTTCCCTGCACAGTGTCACTGCAAGTAAATGAGACAGGACACCCACAGTGCCTCTAATGCAGGTGAGGTTATGGATAACCTCCCACACAGAAAGGTAGAACAAATGATACCAATTATCTTCACTTAACATGGTATGAACATGGCATAAAATGTGTCTGAGATACAAAGTGGATGGATGCAAGGGAAGTTTGAGCTTTGTGTTCATTGCCATTTTAACTCAAAATGCTTACATTTTATTTCACCAGATGATAAATCAGTAAGCTTCAGAATTATTTTATACCAGTCACTGTTTTACATTTTAGTGACATCATTATCGCCAACTGATAAGTTATAAATAAGGTCCAACAGTTAACCAATATTTTGATCATTTTGCACATATATTTCAGCTCTGTCTGGTCCTGGTCTTGTGCGCATGATAGCAATTTGTGTTGAATCAACAATTGATCACCTGGATAAACTCGAGGAAGTAACCACTGAAGTAGGAAACATCAATGTGTTGAATCTTATGAGACGGATTATGCTTGACACATCTAACAAGCTTTTTCTCGGCATCCCTTTAGATGGTACCAAGAGCTTTATATTTATACCTTATGATGGATCTAAACTTCACATCCAAGAAAAACTCTTTGACATCACTCAGCAGTTTTGTTTCAGAAAACAGAGCAAGAATAGACTCTATAATATAGACCATATAATGAATTTAAATTTATTTATGACTGATTTTAGTCATAAAAAATTTTATGACAAAAAAAATGTAGACTAGCTTGTCACAGTCATCTTAATAAATAGTATCATTTAAAGAGATTGTTATGCACTGAGGTTACAATCCCAATATTATGTGTGTAAGAATTGGAAATCTTTCCACCAAACTAAATTATTGTCTTGAAAATTTCACCTGACAATTTGTGTCTTCTGTGATTTCTTCATCCCCAAAACCATATGACAGAAATAACATTATCGTGATGTCTAAAGTTCAGTATGCTGCAAGAGTATGCTTCTGCTCTCCTGTGGGAGACTGGCTCTAGTTGACACACCACTACCTCCTTTCTTGCCAAGAGTTTTTACAAGGTTCTATTCCTTTCTAAAGCATGCTACAAGTGTTTCCTAATGCTCTCTACCACCATTAAAAACAATTATTTTTCCAATTCCTGTGAATTTAGACTAGGGATCAGGGCCTCATTATTTTTTCTAAAGCATTTATGGTATTTAACTAATGAGGTTTATATTTGATACTGCTTTTTGTTAATGTTTATTTTCAGAACGTGCCATTGTACTTAAGATTCAAAACTACTTTGATGCTTGGCAAGCACTTTTATTAAAGCCCGACATCTTTTTTAAGATTTCTTGGCTGTGCAAAAAATATGAAGAGGCAGTGTAAGTATCAACAGTTTTACAAATCATTTGCATAAGATTATTTCTTTCTGTGAAGGACAACTTCCTTGATGCTTTCCTCTGCCTTTTAGAAAAGAAATTATGAAACTTGCAAAGATAGCTGGCTGAAGTCCCCTATCTGCAAATTCAAGACTATAACGGAACAAAATTTGCCACTGATCCTAAAAGTGGCTTATCTCAGGGGTTTATTTAAAGTCCTTTTCTATTCAGTCCTAGTTTACTCACCAAAATATTAGTTCATGCCAACTCAGATAGAAACTAAATTTAAATTACCAGTACAGTTCAAACAGACAAAGAAAGGTGATGATATGGGATGAAGTTACATTTGCTATCTAGTTGAGTTCAAATAGTAGGCTACAATATACCAAAACAGGAAAACCTGTCTACAGGTATGGCACTTTTCTAGAAGAATGTAATCATACTTTTTTGTTCCGTCAATATGCATTTTTGAGTCAACAACTTATTTTTGAGCTAAAACTTGGTGCTCAGCATAATCCATTTTAAGTTCTTGGGGTTTTTTCCTAAATAAGGGAAAAACACATTTTGCCATCTTCCTCGCTGCAAAAATACAAAATGCTTCTTCTATTTTTATGATCTCATTTTCTGTCTTCAGCCAAAAGAGGACTGGCTATAAAAAGAAATGTCAATGAGTTTGTTATTTTTTTTTATTTGGATTGCAGCTAGTGAGAGAAACTACAACTTATGGAGCATGTGGAATAAATTGCCTTGATAGTGCTATATAAGTATAAAGGCTTTAAGGAAAAGGTGAAGGTTCATCTAAAACAATTTACAAATCTTATGAACTAGACACAAGATTTACATTCTCGCACATTTGCTTGACAGTTCTACTACAGAACTGATTAACACTTTATCCTGTGATTCTAATAATGACCAACTGTGATGGCCCACTTTTTACTAGAAAGCCGCTGCAGGCAAATGTTGATGTTTCAAAAGCAATCCCATTAAGATGGACTTATTTGTAAATTTCTACTGAAAAATAAAAATTAGAAAGATCTGGACTTAAGGCAATACAAAGAATCACCACAGGATACAATGACTTCTGATATTCTTCTGATAAAGTTAGCAAAAAGGAACATTTGCTATTTCTAATACACAAAACATGTTATATATAATGAGAACTTTACCAGGATTGAAGTTTTAAATGCATTTATTCCTACAAAGCCAGCCAATTTTCTATCCCAGCAATAACAAACACAAAATAAAAGTCTGAGGATTTTATTCCAAAACTTTTAAAGTACTTCTTGAAAAGAAGAATTACCTTCGATCTATAGGTAATTGAAAATCCCGGATAAAATTATAAGAATTGTTGGACCTTGCCTTTTTCCACCACTGAAATACAAACTGTTGACACAGTAATACTGACTATATAAATATGAAACATTCAGATCAACCCTGCCTTCCAGACAGTACATTTTTTCTAACATATAGCTACATTTTTCTAACAGTTATCTCTCATGTTCTCTATTTTATTTACTTATAAAATCAGTATGAAACACAATTTTTTTTTAAAGTTAATATATCTTTTAAAACTCTACTCATTAATAGAATATACAGACATATTTTCAGCCTTTTCAGTCTATCCTGTAAGAAGAGAATGAGATTTTAGCCCAAACTAATAAGCAATTACTTTGTAGGAAATAATAAGCAAATACACCTTGCCTTAGTATTACCATAGAGAACCATATAACCACTCTTAGGAATACTTAATTTCTGCCATTCTTAGATGTTTTTATTAGTATCATCTCTGTTTCTAATCATATCCTAGTGTATACTGAAGTCTGCAGATATTTATTAATATGTTGGATTTAATCTGTTTTCAGGAAGGATTTGAAAGGAGCAATGGAAATCTTAATAGAACAGAAACGACAAAAGCTTTCCACAGTTGAGAAGTTGGATGAACATATGGATTTTGCATCCCAGTTGATTTTTGCACAGGTATTGGCCATGTACTCAAAATATGACTTTTTCTGACATTCTCCCGTCACTAACAAAACAGGCTTTGCAACTTCATGTATCGATCTCAAAAGTATTCATGTATCTATCTCAAAGTCATAAAGGGATACAAATTAGTTGGTTCTATGGAGTTCCTACCAAAACATTGAATAGCTGCAATTTTGGAAACAGATGCTTGTTTGATATTTTTCATGGCTTAAACAACATCTTTAAGACTTTTGCATCTATCCCTGAATGTCCTCCAGTCTTTCCCTAACTTCTGTATTTTATCTTGATGTGTTGCCTTTTGTTTGCAAAGACTTCAAATGCTATGGAAATCCTATCTTGTGTAATCTCCAACAGATCACAAACTCTCTGAGGAAAGGTATTAAATCAATAAGAATCTGAACTAAGAAACCCCTGCTTTTCTGTAAGATAATACAAACCCATCAAAACATGAGTTTTCTAGTCTTTCTCCAAAAGATAAAAAAATAGATGCTATTCAGTATATGAGCAAGAAAGACTGTCAAGATTTTTACTTTTTTTTAAGCAGATAGTCAAGGTCCTTTACATTCTACTGTTTTAGGTGTTTCATTGGCATCAGAGGTCAGCAAACAAAATTTTTCCCGAAATTTCTGATTTTTTTTTCAGAACAGAGGGGATCTGACTGCTGAGAATGTGAACCAGTGTGTGCTGGAGATGATGATTGCTGCTCCTGATACTCTGTCTGTGACTCTCTTCTTTATGCTAATACTGATTGCAGAGCACCCCACAGTGGAAGAGGAAATGATGAGAGAAATTGAAACTGTTATGGGTAAGCAGGAGCTGCAAATGTGGAAATATAATTTTGCTTCAGCAGTGATCTAGTTATTCAAAGGCTGAAAATTTAAGTGTTTGCTCCTAACAGAAGCATTTGCTGTAAAACACACAAACTACCATTATATGTAAAAGATTTTATTCAAGATCAAATGAAAGAGGAATTCATACAATAGTCAAATAGAACTCATTAGAATTGACACTCTATTAGAAAGAATATACTATATTCACCCTTCAGCAACAGCAGTGCAAGTCACTACTCACCTTAAGTTCCATTCCAATAATCTTCCATTTTCCTTGAAACAGAAAAAAAGGACACTAATTTCAAATACTTCTAATCACCAATAGTTCTATGTGTATATATAGAACTTCTCTAAGTTTCACTATGACTGCAGAATAGAAAGAGTAGAGAAAATTAAAATTATATTGTGCTGTCATCCATTTTGATATCAAACTGGTCTCCTCTTTAAGTGCTAATTACTAACTATTCAAAACAGTCAAGATATTCCAAATTTTTATTCCTCCCTTTTTCCTGACCTCATTCAAAGCCTGACAATGAACTAATGTAGAAACTAATTCCAAACACTTTTATTCAAGATTTGCTTCTGGTCAGTTAAACAATGAGAAGTGTACAAGTCCTTTACTCTTTTTCTGAAGTACTTTTAATAAGCCTTATTTTATTGTCCTTATGAGAGTTAAATACTCACTTGTTCATCTTCCCTATTTCTTTCTGATAGCCTTGATTTCTAAGAGAGTAGAATATTATTGCCTTTTCCTTAATCAAATGAGCAACTGGGGTAGCAAGCTGCCTTTTACCTTGAGAACCGACCACTGCAGTAGTCAGCCTGTAGCTCTTGAACTGCTTGTGGCTTCAGTTAATTAAGGCTCCCACTGGCAGTACATCATGGAGCTGATACTGCCGCTGATGGAATCAAACTGGGAGGAAGTTACTCGTAACTGAAATAGTCAGTCCACAGCAGGACCTAGCTGTACACCCAGACAAACCCAATCATATGGTGAACACTTAAAGGTCCCTACAAAGTTATCTCCTAGCGGCAGACTATTTCCAGATACCATTTTATGTCAGCTCTGAGAAGATTTCTTTGTTGTGTCTTGTTGCTCTCAATCATACAAAAGTCAGGGAAGAACTTCACGGTTTCGTCATTGACAAGAAAGCAGAACAAAGACTCATAATGTATTAAGAAGAAGGTGAGAAGATCATAAATTAAGAACTTAAGGTTTATGCTAGAATAATACACCAGATTTCCTGAATATGTAAGCCTACAAAACGCCTCAAAAACTGTTGGATCCTTCCTACCATTTCCAAAAATGTTTTGGTATTTGTACAACAAAGCTATTAAATGTATAACCAACTTCTTCACCATCTGTTCTATTCCACAAGGTGACAGAGACATACAGAGTGATGACATGCCAAACTTAAAAATTGTGGAAAATTTTATTTATGAGAGCATGAGATACCAACCAGTTGTGGACTTGATCATGCGAAAAGCATTACAAGATGATGTGATTGATGGCTATCCTGTAAAAAAGGGGACAAACATTATTCTCAATATTGGACGCATGCATAAGCTCGAATTCTTCCCAAAGCCAAATGAGTTTTCTCTTGAAAATTTTGAGAAAAATGTAAGTTGTCTTATTTCTTACATGAAATTGAGTATTATTTATTGACAATGTATCTTCCTCTTATTTTGATCAAGAACTTTGTGTCCATAAGACTGTTTTCCCTTTGTCAAAGTCCCAAGTTAGCTATACATCCTGCATACTGCTGTTATTAAAGGTGGGCAGATATTTTCCTATCAAAGTCCCCTTTTAATTAAAAAAAAATATTCTATCAAAACTGAAGTTTTCCCATACATCTTAATTTTTATTTAAAATTTCTGATTAAATTTGTCAGACACACACGTATTTCCCATTATATATCCTCACATTGGACAAAACAAAGAGGCTTTATGAAGCCAGAGCCATCCAAGCATTACAACATAGCTAAGGCCATGCAAGGAGTCCCTGGAGAGGTGAAGCAATATAATAAGTCCTAAGAGACTGAGAATCTAGCACTCATTTTATTCGTTCTTCATTTTAATTCCTAAATAAAAACGAACTTCTTTTATAGATGAAAATGGAAATCCTAAATTTTAATCAAATCAATACTGTAGATGTTAAGTAATTCAGTCCCAGTTCAGCACAGCATTTCAATGTGTCACATTCTAACTCCCAAAAGAAATAGAATTTTCTTTAATCTACAATACTGAGTGCTATATAAAAAGCAACACATGAACTTTTTTCCTACTTGTAATCCCCTACTATCATAAATCACACTTCAGATTATTTACTTTCATGAAGGCCTCTACTCTTCTAATTACTGATTAAACAGACTGTCTTGCAAAACTGCATTAATCATCTGGAGAGGTTAAAAACTGTATTGAAAGAAAATAGACCGATTCTATGCCATGTTTGACTCCTTGTTTTTGACTGTTAAGCAGTGCAGGTGGAAGTAGAAGATACTGCTACCTACTACTGTGTGACAGAGAGTACAAAATATGCAATACTAAGGTTTGGTTAGCTCTTGTAAACGAATTAGGTCTCTGGAATAAATAGCCAAGCAAGAGTGGAGGGCATAATCAACTTAGTTCTGTGAAAGGAATCTCAACTGCAGAACATTAGCCTTGCTACCACAGGTAAACACACTTTACTGGTATGCTTGCTTTCCATTACATTTTCTAGTAGCTCATCAAATGTTAAGGTTGAATGGGGTTGAAACTAAAGGGTTAATGTTTCCTACAGCTGTCAGTTCTCATTTTCTCTAACTAAAATATAAGGAAATATTTTTATTACCTGGCATTATTTTTTTTCTTTTGAGATGTTAGCGGATGCACACCTAAGCATCCACAGACAGTAATTTCAGTTTTAAAGAAATAGATGACCCATTTTGATATGCAAAAATGGGCTTATTGGTAACAACACCTAAAGAAATAAGAAATTAAAGAAACAAAAGATATGAATGTTCAAGCCAGAAACACAACTTTAAGTCTTACATTTTTCCTATCAAAACTATTGGAGTACCACATAGGACACACACACAAATGAGCATTAAACAACCTCGTTAACATTTCTAAACTATTGTTTGATTACTGAAAGCAAACTACATACAGTATTAAAACCAACAGATCAAGAAAAAATTCACTGTAGAAAATTCCAAAAGAGAGCAAGCGATTAAGTTTATTGAAATAACTATTCACTGTAAATAACCTCCATTTTGTCATACATTATTTTTGTTCTAAGTATTTCTATCAAAATGGATTTCTTGTTTCTAAGTACTCTTTGCTACTAAAAACATTTCCCCTTGACCAAATACTTAACTATACATTTTATACCTGACTTGATGCATTGTTTGGCATGTAATTATTCTAGCAAGCACAACTGTCACACAGCGCTCTAAGTGAACAGCAATCCACACCATTATTTAGTAAGATAGCATTGTTAGAATCTGAACATTTCTCCGTTTTCCAAAGCTGTGTGTTTGCCATTGTGCTGTACCGCCAGCGGCTGTACTTGCTCTGTACTATAAACACTTGTATTTACCTAGCATTTTTCTGAAAGTACAACTCAGTTTATTTGAAAAAATTGAAACAGAAAACTTTTTTCTCAGTCTGAAAATGGGAGAAAAAAAAGAAAGACACATTTTTCCATATAATTTAATATAAAGCAACCTTTTCTAGTCTATTCTTTAGTTAAAGTAGAAAGACAGAATACAGCTAACATCTTACTTTTTAGAAAGAAAGCTACACAGATGAAGTAAAATAATTTATTTATAGACAGACTTGCTTTTTCTTACTTGTATGAAGTACCTTTTACCTTATTAGCAGTTGTATTCATGCTGTTGGAACCTTTTAGGATAATTGATCAATAAAAGTAGCAGAAACCGGCTGTGCATTCTTCAGCAGTTCTGGGAATCCTGCACTTCACATTTTAGTTGATATAACAGGATACAACAATTTTACAAGTTAGATATGTAATAAAATGTTCAACATTACCTTTTGTAATAGATCAGTTCTGAGGAACACTAGCTTTTTAATGACAATTGTAGTAGGAGTATGGCTTTTGCTTGTATCTCAGACATTTATGAGCTTTGTAATGAACATTTTATAAAAACATTTTTAATGAACTTTAATGCATATTGAAGACCAGAAGCCTCACTCCATTTCACAACATGTGGTAAAATCCTTGTAGTTCACAGACTAAAATACATGTGCAGAATTCAAGTGCTTAACTTCACATTTCCTGCTATCTTAGCAGCTAAAAATGGCATACCTTCTGTAGGTGTGTGTATTTCAGCTTGACCTGAGTGGGAGGGCTGTTCAGTGTAAAGGAAAAAAGCAATTGCTCCCAAGAGATTCTTTTACACAAGTTTTTCAGAATAAATTTACTATCAAATTCCATCATAATTTTGGTTACTTTCACAAAGAAAAATTTGTATTAAAATGTATTCCTCATGTTATTCTGTGCAGGTTCCTTCACGGTATTTCCAACCATTTGGATTCGGCCCTCGGGGCTGTGTAGGAAAGTTTATTGCCATGGTAATGATGAAAGCAATTCTGGTGACTCTTCTGAGACGATGCAGAGTACAGACAATGAAAGGAAGAGGCCTTAACAACATCCAGAAAAATAATGACTTATCCATGCACCCAATAGAAAGGCAGCCTCTGCTGGAGATGATTTTCACACCAAGAAGAAACACAAACAAGAATTCTGGTGACTAAAATGGATCAGCATTAGCGTTACAGTGCTTTCTCAGCCACAGTCACTAAGAAATACCCATCATTCCTATGTAAAGATATAGAATTAAACATTGTGCTGCCCCTAAATGACTACAGCTTTAGATGACAAGTTGTTCTGCCTGCACAGCAGAACAAGGTTGTAGCCGCAACTTCAACAGACTAAAATTACAGAACAGTCCTGTTGCTAGGTGATGCCACACCATATGCAGGATTCTTTGCTACTTTTTAAAACCATCCAGTTCAGACAAAGTCTTGCTTTTCAAACAGTGGAAGTTCAGAGGTTTGGGGGTCAACAGAAGAACATGTCTGACATGTTTAATTCCAGGACTATTTGTGCCCCCCTCTCCCCCACCCACCCAAAGTTGCACCTAGCAGTATTTAACTACTGCAAAACCTCTAATTACCTGTTTCTGAAAACATCTGAATGAATAATATTGAAGTTGATTTTAAGACTCTGAAACAGTTTAAAATATTCAGGACATATATAAGTTATTTAAAAAAATAATGGTTTAATGACTTGTTGAACAAAGATTTTTCTTTACTGTGTTGTGCTGTCATATTAAACAGATACCAAAGACTTATGGTGTCAGACAGATTTTACTGATTGTAGAAATTTTCATAGTACTGGGTAATATGACAGTTGAGATAACTGCTTTATGTTTTAAAATCCCAGCATCCTGTTACAGAGTATGCTAGAGAGGATCTGTAAACATCTCAGTAATTACCAGAGAAAATAAGGTAATGAACATGAAATATTACCATTAGCATTACACTGAGGGGGGAACACTCAGCACCACCTCATCTGGTTAACTGTAATTTCTCAGCTCACCTCAGTTTGGTGAAGAAATTCAAATTCTCTCTAAGCTGCCTAAGAAGTACCAATCCTATTTTAATCTGGTTTAAATTGTTCAATTCTACTTCAGGGAGTAAAATATGGACTTGTTGTCCATGTTCCCACCACAGAATGGAAGGAAGTCCTTCTCTCATTATCCACACAACTCTTACTACTTCTCCTGAAAGAGCCCTGGGCTCTATGCTGCTCTCAAGCATCTTGCTTCATGCCCGCTAATTTAAAGAGAAAGAAAAGAAACCCTGACTCAAGAGGTAGACTTTCTTCCTCTTTTTTTTTTTAAGGTGAAATGTGATTCACTGTACTCCAGGTAAGATGCAAGTTTCATTGGGTAAGTGCTTGGAGTTTGTAGTGGAAAATGAGAAAAGTTCTGAAATATCAAGCAGATATCTAAGAAGACATTTTTAAAGTGTTTTTGCATACACAGATTTTTATTTTAATTATAAATTAGACTTAGTTTTATGATTAGTCCATAATAGGAAAGCTACATAATTACTCAACATTTCCTGTTGAAAATGTACCTATCTTGAAATCTGTAGAATCTTGACATTCACTGATATCTCTACCAGCCTAATAATGAATTGCTAGTTTGGTCAAGAAGGAAAAGATCTTCCTGGTCTAATGACAACACTCCTTGAAAGAGACTTGCTATTTTCAGTAAGCCTGAGTTTTCATACAGTGTAATCCATAGAAAGGTTTTTTTCTGGATAAAGTATCTTGATAAAGTAAAATAACAAATGTACAATAGGCTTTATATTAACCTTTTCCTTCCAAGTTACTTAAGCTATAAAAAGAAAGAGAGGAAAGAGAGGAAAGAGAGGAAGGAAGGAAAGAGAAGGAAGGAAGGAAAGAGAAGGAAAGAGAAGGAAAGAGAAGGAAAGAGAAGGAAGGAAGGAAGGAAGGAAGGAAGGAAGGAAGGAAGGAAGGAAGGAAGGAAGGAAGGAAGGAAGGAA
>JAAGNO010010551.1:25274-35383 GCA_033439905.1 Ceryle rudis
GTCCAACCATTACCATAATAAAAAAAAAGCAGTTTCATATTTTATATTTTGTAAGCAAGCCTGCAGAATTATTTCCCATTGTATTTTAAGTATATTCTTTCTGGTATGCTTTACAGTGTTCCTGGTCCTCAGATTTCTACAGTACTTAATCTTGTCCACATTTGGACTATAGACATCAATTAATCTGAGCTGTTACCTAATCTGAGCCCCATTCTCCCTACCTTTTATTATGTTTGTTATGCAGTAGTCTATTTGCATGAATATTTGCACGATAAGGTCCATCTCCCCTCCTCATATATTTCCACATGTTGAGAACTGCAGTTGGTGAAGCTTGCCATGTAGATATAAACAGTTTCAATCTTTTCAATGTATATACGCCACTCAATAAATTGAGTTCTGATTTTAAATGGTGTTTTATTACCAGGTACTGTAAAAATCAAAGTGACTTTTAAAATCACATCAAGTCAACTATCATCAGGTGACTATTCTATTAATGTTCAATAAAGCAACATAGGCCAAATTTGAAGACTATATTTTATACATTACTGTGTTTATGGGCTGTTCACAGCACATAAATGTGGATGTTGTTACGAAATAAAATAATCATCAAATAAAACCTGCATGCACAAACCCAAGTTTTAAATCATTTTTCATTGTGTTTTCCCAATCTAAGTATGACAAAAAAGTATTTAAATGCATGAGTGTGCATGCATGTGTGAGCTGATTATTAAAGTACTAGATACAAGGATGAAATCTGAGATGTTCAAACTCAATTTTGAAAGATTTGAGTGATAATTCTTTGCTAAGAGACAGAAAACTGTAAGGCAGTAAATGGCACACTATAAAAAATAATAAATTTTAAAAAACCAGCATATCACTAGAACTCTTTAACATAGTTGGAAATGGACAATTTTTCAGATAGCAACCTGATCACAAACACTCCCAGTGAAAACATTTATCCTACAATTTTTTAAGCTTAGTAATTTCTAAACATTAATAAACAATTGTCATTTTATTAGACTGTTCATTTTCTGCATTCTCCAATACAATCCAGTGCTATAGCCTCAGTTAATATCCCATTAATTCAAATCTTAATTTTAAAAGAAAATCCCAATTGAAAGTTTACAGCAGAAAGGAATTTATTACTGTGAGACAGAGGGAAAATCTAATAAATTGCACTAAATCTCCTCTGATCTATGGGGAAATAAATCCTCTAATCTGAGATTGGAATTTGCTGCTGACATACTCATTTTAAGGTGACAGTTACTCAGGACTTGAAAGGTTAAGGTGGTTCAGGCTCAAACCAACATTACCTATCTACTATTAATGTAGACAAACTTTATGATATCTATTTATAAAAGTGCTGATTTGCCTATCGGTTTAAGTTGACTGTTTTCAAGAACAGACCTTTAATTTTACAATACAGACAAGCATTTTATTCCATATATCTACACTACTGTAGTGACAATACCATTCCAATGCACCAATGCATTTAAAAAAACGTTCATTCAGAATTGTCTTTTTTTAGAACTGTGACTCAAAAAAAAAAAAAAAATACTGCTTTCATGAAGTGAGATAATATTATGCTGTTAATATTTTTGCTTTCATCTCTTCGATTGCAGATAACTTTGTCTAGGTACAAATACAATTGAAAAGATCTGAGTTAACATTGTACTCTGAGCAGGGTCCAGCAGGTGGCACACGCAGAGAACTTATTCATGCAACAAGAACAGCTTATTGAAGTCCATGTTGATATACAAAAATTAAAAGGCAATAGACTCCTATGGTCTTAGACATTAAAGACTGCTTTAAAAAGAGATGGAGTCATTCTAGAGTCATTGAAAGTGTGGAGGTGGAAGGAAAATGAACCACCAATAGCATGGACAGAATTCAATGGCATTATTTCAATTAGTAGTGGCATTAGAACATTATTTTCAAGTACCACCTTTACTGAAAGTGTTATCCCAGTCTACCTGAATGGAATCTGTATGTATCATTTGGTGTCAAGACTGATAGAATCCTGAGAATCCTTAGAATTTCTGAGAAATTTTGGTATTTTAAGTATAACTCAGCTTATTAATTTTCATGCATTGATACTAACTCACTGTCTCTTAATATGATATTTTTACATTATATTTTACCCTGTTGCTTGGTTAATTTAATTTAGTGACTCTAAGACATTCTTCCATAGTCCACGGTAGAAGAGGAATCTCTAATGAAACATTAGAGTCTTTAAAGGAAAATTGATTTTTGTGCATTGATCCTTTAATGAGGAAATGCAGGTCCCAATACTCCATGCAGCCTCACTAACTTCTACAGCAGTTATGAATTTATCAAATCCAAGACTGAGCAGGTTTCATAATAACTCTTTATTCTTTAAATAATTGCTGGTTAAAATCAAGACCAGTCAACAGAGCTGCAAAAAAGGAGACATTTGGCACAATGTGCACAACTCCATTAAACTGCCTGATTAGAGCTGAAAATACCTCCCATCAGATTCCAATCATTTCATTCCTCTTCAGTTTTAGAAGAGCTGATTGCCATCTCACCCATTGCTTTATAAACTTATCCTTACCTTGTAATGATATGTAGATGAAGTTGAATTTCATTCTCCATTTAGCAGCCATTGAAAGATTCTTGGCAAGTAATTATAGAGCAAAATAGCTATATTCAGAAACTGCACCTTCTAACACCTATGCACATATTTGTGTTTATATTCACTCTTTTTATTCCAGCAAATGTTAGAAGAAATGTTTTTCAGTGTTAAACAATAGTTCAAGAAAGACATGAGAAGAGTATAAATCAGTATTATTATAATATTAAGTATGGTGCTAACTGCATTAAGAAAATTGCCACTTCCTTCCATTTCAGAAAGCACATAATTAAATTTTACAAAAGGATTAGATCCAGCTACTGAATGAATACTAAAGCAGCTGCAAATGGATCTTTTTCTGTTTGAAGTGAAATGTTTTCAAATTAAATTTCACCAGCTCAGATGTATAAATACAAATGAAACTACATTCATTGGTCTTGTCTTCCTTCTTACATGAAGAATAAGGCAAAGAAGATAAATTCATACTACATAAATGTTAGCAATCCATTATTTTATTTCACCTAAGAATGTCAAGGCATGGTATGAGTATCAGTTAAGTCTTTGAAACAGAGCTGAGTTGCTACAGCTATGACATGAAAGGTTACAGTAAAAAAAAATGTTTATTGTGTAAGCTTATTGCCTGAGGGCCCCTTCATTCAGATGACAATCTTGGGTCAAAACCCCAAGACACTGGGATCATAATCCACTTAAAATGTCTTTGCTTAAATGCCAGGATATATGGTCAGAGTCTATCTATAAGGAGGTATGAATGGTGTAAATAAATAAGATTGTGTATACAGTAGATATTTCTCTAATATTATGTAAGTCATATGATCTAACAATTTAACCAAAGTGTAGTAGAACAGGAAATATATAACAAATTACAATATTTTGGTCAGAATGTACAGTAAAACTCAAAGACGGCAGAAAGTTGTAGTCTAAAGAGAAATGAGACAGTAAGAGAATTGTTACTGCAAATACCTACATGTGGCTCCAGGGAACCTACAAGTGAAGATGACAACACCTCCTTGTCAGAACTGGGGACAGTAGTGTCTCGTGACACTCCACATAGGGAAGAATAGCCATCAACCTCAAGACTCCACACATTTCAGGATGCAAGAACACTTCAAGGATATGCACAGCTTGCTAAAACATATCAGCTGCAATTTATTATTGGCTTGCTTACTGTTATTAACTAGGTTACCAGAAATTATTGACTCTATACTGTGCATTTTCCTTCACTGCTGGCAAGTAACATGCTTAAAATAACAAGTGCAAAAACCTCAAGTGTTTTTCTGTTGTTTGTTGGGGTTTTTTGGTTGTTTTTCTTTTTTTAAAGCTACTTAAAATACCATCAAGAAATGGCAACTCCCCATTTTCAGTTCCATCTACACCCTAGAGCTATTTGCCATAATAGAACATTACCTAGCAAATACAAAAGCTTGTTGGGATACTCTTAAATTTGAGTCATTTACAAATCAGTTCTGAAAAGTGCCACGGGAAGTGTATCACAACACAACAAAGGATGAATTGTTTTGGACAACTACATCATACGGGGTTGAAAGGTTTTCATACAGCACGTTAGTACAAAACATTGGCATGAGATAGTGAGGCTTGTGATTCACGAGACAAAGAAATGTATGCAGACTACACAAAGATAATATATTCCCTCATGACTATTCTCTTCTAGTACTCTCTGTGCTCTTTGAAAACTGTGCTCATCCTCAAAAACCCTGTAGAAGAGGTAGAGTTTAAGAAGGTCAAAGCTCTGCAATTTAGCTACTACCACTAACAACAGAATCCAGGTTGGGGTAATTATAAAGAAAATGAAATAAATAACCAAACATACCAACCCACAACTCACCATATTTTTTGAAAGAGAGGGAGATGATACAGTATCAATGTGCAGGAATAGTCTCCGAATATTATAAACTATTGAAAGCCCGATTTTGCCTTGTTCTTTCAAGTTGTCAAGCTACAGCTCATCAGTTTGTGAGCAGCTTAAAGCATAATATTACACCTCCTTAAATTTCAAACCACTTACTGAATTTTCTGTTTTAATTTTTTTTATTATTATTAAACAAATTCGTAATTTTCCTTTGAGAATTCAAGTTCTCTGTAAAACAGAGCATAAGGACAGAGCATGAATAGAGCAACAGGAGATTAAACCAATCCAAAATGCTGCGTCTAAAGAGGCTGATTAATTAGCATGGTGTTTGTGACACCACAGTCTTTCAATAAAAGACTGAACTTCGATCAGAGTAAAAATCCTTGATGAATATTACTGCACTGGAGCCTTTGTGAGGCCAAGGACTATTTATATATTAATCCACAGTTTGAAAAGTTAAAAAATAAAGTGAAGTATGGTATTTATTCACCAAGCCTTCCTAGAACTTACAATGTGTGCCTTACAGGGGTTGGTTTCAGTATTCTGAGCAAGTCTAATGAAATGTCATGTAAAGTCGATGGGATTTAGAAGTTTAAGTGTTATGATTGCTTCTTAGAGTGAGGACAAATAAATTCTAAATATATATTTTAAGTCAATAACAAAGATCACTTTTTTCTAATTAATTATCAATAAACAGCAGCACCTATGTACAACACAAATCCTGAAGTAATAGTCATCTTGCAGCCTGTCATACAAGATATTTTTATGATTTACTTCATCTGCAAAGCATTGTCATTATTACTTTCATAATGTTTTAATTCTGAAATATTAAGGCTATACTTTGTGCCACAATCTGGTTTTATGCACCAAATCCAAACATAATCTATTTTTTTCAGTGATGATTGCAATATGTATGTTACTATTTTATAACTGCTTCCTATTTGCAGCTAGTTATTACACTTACACACTACATATTCTGACACTAATAAGTGTCATGAATAATTAACATAATATAGCATTATTTTGCTATAGCAGTGCAAACCCTTTCATTTACTTATCTATCCATTTTGCAGGAACATGAGAAAAAAGACAGCTTAACTGATTTAACAAGGGAGAAACTTTCCAGAGCAGAGACTTAGGCCACATAATACATGGTATTTAGTTCTCAATCTTTTCTTTCCACTTACAAATGTCTGAAATAACATAAGTGCTGTACCGGAGCCTTCCAAAGCAGCATGTTTTTATGCATAAAACTACATAAAGCTAAAGGTTTTAATCAATACTTTGAGACAAATATGGGATCGTATGAAAGATGCCTGTTGACATAATGGAGAAAACAGTACCCAGATTCTGGAGGAGATTATTCTGTCACTGTATCCCTCTTTCTTGAAGGGAGCTACTTGAAGATCTCCGAAATACAGGCAAAGAACAGACTAACACTACTACAGCGCAGGCTGGACGAGGTCTAGTGCTCAAATTCATTCCTTAGCTCACTCATTTAGTAGCAGACAATTCCTAAAACCAGAGAGTTACTGATGCGCAAGTAAACATCCCCAAACATTCAGAGTCATTATAAAGCACTGTGAATCAAAAAAAAAACCAAACCCAAAACCAAACCAACATAGAATTCATCAGGAAGAACATGTGATAAATGAATACATATTTTGATGATTTTAAAAGGTGGGGTTTTTTTCCCTTAGGAATAATTCCATTTCCAATGGAATTCATAGCTTACCAAACTTCCCCCCCACCCCGTCTTCTACTCAATTGCATTTAAATGGCCTGCTGAGAGAAGCAATAAAACTCTTTAAGTGTAGTTAATTCTCTTTAGTTTTGGTTGAAAATAGAAAGTAGATTTAAGACTAGCATGTAAAATGGGTTCATTCTGAACTCCCTTTGAGAAAAAGGCACTCATATCTGATATTGGCTTCAAATCCATTCCAGTGTATAAAACAAACAAAAAAATATTTAAAATTTTTCAGCTCTCAGATTTAACTTCAGGTTACTGTTCAGTGACACATTTTTACAAGGTCCTGTAGTAGCCAGATATCTATATTAATCTGTGTTTAAAATTTAAAACATGTATCTAGAAAAATGATCAATTTAATGTATCTTAACAGCCATTTCTGAATTCACCATATGACCACAGATATATTCTACCCCTTCTGTATAATTTTGAGCCTTGCTGTTACAGAATATGCAGAAATGGATATGCATTAGTTATGTAAGACCATAAAGCATATTGTTCTTCTGATGAAACTTCTAAATGCTTACTTTAAAATAACGAAGAGAAATAATTGCTTTCCCCTTACTAAAGATGATTCTGCTAGGTTGTTAAAAGAAATGTGATGCATCTCATCTTTTGTATGTAACCTAGTAGGATACTGAAATGGAGAAACATGGATTGTTTTACCTACTATGCACATAGTTAAGCGCAGAAATTAAAGAATGACACATACTTTGCTAATCCCATTTATTCCACAAATAAGGATTATATAGTCATACATTCTTTTTGTGTGTGCTCTCCCAGAAAACCTTTGCACTAAAAAATATTAAAAGAGAAGGTAAAAAAAAAAAAAAATTCAATCCTACAAGCTTTCTAAAATATGCAGCAAGACAGAAGAGAAAAATGGTGCAACTGAAAAACAGAAACAAACACTCTTTATTTACTAGACATTTGGAACATGTCTAATGGGCATAAGATGGAGCCTTCTCACATAGATCCAACTTTGGTGCTCAAAAAGAAAGCTCAAGAAATAAATCAAATTTTCCTAGTCCTGGTGCCACAGAACTATCTCTTTAGTTTTAACAAATAGAACTTTTGTGTCTTCCTTCCAGCTCTTAGGGAGTCACATACTGGGTAGAGAAACTGCCTCTGTAAACCCCAAACAGCAGCAAAGACTAAAATGGATAGCTAGATCCAAACTCCTGAACTCCTTAAGCAAAGGGAATTGCTTCTATTGAGAACAAACTGGATGGACACTTGAATCCATCTATTACACCCTAGAAGATGACAGAGCAAGAGTCTTGCTTAGACAATACACTTCCCAAACAATCTTCCCAATCTTCAAATCTTCCCAAACAATCCCTCAATAGTTAAAATATCAGATAATAAATCTAGATTGTAAAGTACAGCCAATTTTGCATTCAAAGCAAACTGCACAAAAGAATTACAGCATGACTTTCTAAAATAAATTAGAAAACAAATTCTGTCAAATATGTTTTAAATTCAGAGCCTCCAATATCTCTTTAGAATTAAATACCTTTTAAAGACAAACAACAAGAACAAAGCAATCATTGCTTTTTTTCAATCATTGCTTATTTTTCAGAGCAGGTTTCATATATTAATAGCAATATGTTTTTGCCAGGTGGGCATAATATCTTTGGGCCTAGAACAACGTCTCACAAGGATAATTATTTTTGTGTAGACTAATGTTTGTGTACAAGATATAGAGCTGATAAGCAACAGAGATGCCCACAGCAACTGCTGTTATTATTAAAGAATATCAAAGAACAGATTATTTTGGGGTGGTGAGTCTATTAAGTGTGTGAATGTATATTAAAGAATATCAAAGAACAGATTATTTTGGGGTGGTGAGTCTATTAAGTGTGTGAATGTATATAAAAGGTTGTAAACTTTAATTTACCCATTACAGTCAATGGCAAAACCCCATCAGACTTCACTGGATGCTTGGTCAGGATACTCACAACAAAAATATTTTTTTGAAAACAAAACACTAGGAAAAAAAATAAATCTACAACACATACAAGATCTTAAAAATATTTTTTAAAATGCAATAAAATTTTTGCCTCACAACAGGCAGTCAAACCAGATTATCTAAGACATCTTGTATGCATTTTATTTTAAAAATTAGGTAAAAAGGAATATAAAACCCTAACCAAACTTTACCCTCCTCCCATTTAAACCAGAAAAGGTTTTGCCAGTACCTTTATTAAGGATATGATGTGTTTACTCTTTTGCAACAGGAAAGCCTTATGTTCTCAGTCAATATACTGCAGAAGTATTTTGTCACCATAGGCATAATATTAGGGAAGTATATCTTTCTATAGACCTCTCCTTCGCAGCAGTGAAGTGGGGATCTTATTAACAGTCACAAATACCTGAAGGGTGAGTGTGTCAAGTAGAAGGGGCCAGTCTCTTTTCACTTGTGCCCTGTAATAGGATGAGAGGTAATGGTAGCAAGGTGAAACACAGGAAGTTCCACCGCAACATGAGAAAAATCTTCTTCACTGTGAGGGTTACAGAGCACTGGAACAGGCTGCCCAGAGAGGTTGTGGAGTCTCCTTCTCTAGAGACTTTCAACACTTGCCTGGATCTGTTCCTGTGTGGCCTGCTCTGGGTGTTCCTTCATTGGCGGGGGGTTGGACTCAATGATATCCAGAAGACCCTTTTAACCCTTACAATTCTATGATTCCAGGAAGAGTCTTTTCTATATTTCTGTAGCTAGAATTGAAGCTAAATGCAACTGTCCACTTATTTGCTCCAATTCTGCAGTTTCAAGCATTTGGATGCAGATACTAGAGAAACTATAGTTGTACCTGAACCAAAGAAGGCCTTACTTACTTATGCAAAAAACAAACCTACCTTTAATACCAATATTTAACCATAACTGATCATGTCTTGTATTCATCATCTGCTTTCAAATTTTTGAATTTTCACTTGATATCTAGGCTGTGTAAATAAGTAAGGTTGCCAGCAGCATTTAAATTAGTAAAGACCAAATAAAACCCCCCCAAAACCTCAAAAAAGCAGGTTTTTACTCTTGAAAATGTAATTGAAGTAGAATCCATCTGGATAGAAAGAACTCAAAAGAGGTAATAATATTTCGATGTCCTAATATTTGTGAGAGGAAACAGAAAGAAAACAGAGAGCAAGACTGATTTTGCATTGCTCCAGTGTGGTAATATTGCATGCTGTACCTTATTCAGTGACAGCTGCTGCTCTGTCAGAGGAAAGAAAATGCCTAAGATTCGGAACAGGATAAAGAGAATGACAGCCTGAAATTAAGAGCTTTTCTTAGGTTTTTTGTTTGTTGGTGTATGTGTGTGTTTCAGTTTGGGTTTTTTTGTTTGATGTTTTGTTTGTTTGGCTGTTTTATTCTGTGCAGCAGAATTTCAGCTAGCCTACAGACAAAGATTTATTGCTGCAAAAGTAGTTATGTAAAGTCAAACCCATAGATCTAACCACCAGTAGAACATATTTCAAATTTTGTGTAGAGATGAATTTTGAAGAAAAAAGGGCAGACATTTTAAAATAAAAAAGTAACATTAAACCACAATACTTACCACAGGCACAGTGCACAGAAAACCACATGTAGCACTCCTTTTTAGTATGTAAAGATGGACTCTGCATTTCTTTATTGGTACATAACATCTAGTATTGGCTGATATTTTACGTTCAATGATTTCATCCTAAATCTCAGTTATTAGCAGTTACGACTAGAAAAATCCACATGACTATCAAACTCGTTCACAAAGGTCTCAGAGTGAAAGACAAAGATTTGAGAACAAGAACTGAAAAAAAATTGGGGGGTGGGATGGAGTGTCAAAATCACACCAGTTTCCAAAATCCAGTCAGGACTTTTATTTCTAGTCAGAACTATATGT
>JAAGNO010010551.1:36883-58308 GCA_033439905.1 Ceryle rudis
TTAGGAAGAAATTCTTCACTGAGAGAGTGGTTAGACACTGGAACAGGCTGCCCAGGGAGGTAGTGGAGTCATCATCCGTGGAGGTATTTAAAAAATGAGTGGATGTAGCATTTGAGGCTATGGTCTAATCGATAGATAGATGTTAGGATGAAGGTGGGACTTGATGATCCTAGAGGTCCTTTCCAACCCTAATGATTCTATGAACATGACTAGTGAAAGCCATGTAGTAGCAGAGGAGTATGTCATGTTTCTGCTTTCCAACGTTTGCCATTGAGGGTAAAAAAATTAAAATAGCTCTTATATTTGACAGAAAGAAAACAGAAAACATTACCATGGAAAAAAACAACTACTTTATACAGTTCTTACCCTAATTAATGTTTCATCTCCACACCTACAGGATCACAGTATATTCACAGCAAAGACACAAGATCACTAGTTATCCTCTTTAGCTGATAACAGAAAAACAGAAAAAAAGTTATGTGAAACATATCTCTGAATCAAAGCAAAAGCTTACTAGGAAATAACTTTAGTAGAGATCATAAATTCTATCTCAAAGGATCCTTGTTCTTAATAATGAAATACTGATTACAACTGGGGTTGCATGAAGCCCACAGAAGGCACAAGAAGCTTTTCTTTTTGCACACTTAAGCTCCAAGCTCTACATGTTTCACCAAAATAAGACTTATGAATGAGAGTGAAGAAACAATGGAAAACCAGCATACTGGATAGCAGACATTTTCTGCGCTGTCAAATGGTTGCTTAAAAAGCCTTAATAAGGTTCCATTATGACTATTTTGCTTTCAGGAGCAGACATCATAGCATAGTTCGCCACAGGAGTGGGTTGCTCTTCTGTTGCTCAGCTGTTGGTTTAATTTTCATCTCCTCTCCAGTTGTTAACTTGTCTAAGGTAGCTCCTATTAAGAGTTATAACACGGTCAGGCATTGCTGTCTGGGTCACTAGGAGACCACAGGCCTTCTTCACAAGCCATCCCAATATCAAATCACTAAAGCAGCAATAATATGCTTTGGAAATAGTATGGGTTTATTATATATATTTTTTTAACAGCTTTACCATGCTTGTCAATGTTAAAAACCAGAAGAGAATTACTATCAAATGAAATTGCTTCCATCATAGTGGATAGCTGAAGAATCATTCAGTAGTAATTTACATTTTTTGCTATCAAAAAGTCTTATAAGGATGTCCTTGCCTTTCTTCATAGAAGCTTGTACCTCTCTGTCTTCCCTATCTACAGTCTCAGAAGTCAGGATCTTTTTCTATTTAACACATACTGTTGACACACAGAAACCTGAGGGTCTATAGCTGGGACATAATGTATTACTTCGCTTTTTTCAAGTCAGCTAGCAGCCAGAAGACAATGTCTGGCTTTCAACAGTACTTGGAAATCTTGTGGAGTGTTCTCTTTCTCCTCTTATCAAAGTTCTCCCTTTTGTTACTTCGACATTTCAGACACTGTTGTTCTTAAAACTAGGTATTATATAGGACATATTGTACAGATCTCAAAGTGAGATCTGTGACACTCAGAGCCATTATTTCACCACAGCAAGTTAAGAAAAGTTCTTTTATCAAAATTATTATGAGTGCTGTTGGAATAATGTCAAAAAAAGAATAAAAATCCCTTCTCTCCTGACCACCTGGCCCAAGTCTGTCTCTTGTTGAAAAGTTTTTGGATTCTACTCCTTCCCTTGTTTTTCATCAAAACTACTGTTTCAGGGTTCAAAAATATTTTGTCTCACATCAGACACTTGTCCCATCAGAGCAGCCAGTAATAAGTGATATTTCACATAATTCTCAGGTGTGGTTCACTCAAACTGGATGTCAAATTCTATGCAATCCAGTAGACAAGACCAGTAAAGCTGACCAATTAGACTACAGAAAGTCTTGCTCAAACAGCTATATAGCCATCAATAGGTTCTCTTTCTTTGCCACCTATGTCAGTGTATTACTGTCATAACATAGAATTATTTTGCCCTAAAGTTAGATTTTCCACAGTGGGGAATATAAACCTGCTGTCATCAAACACAACACTCTGTATTTTTTTCATAAATGAAAACACTAAAAAATACTTTAGTAAATTCATCAACTTTTACTGATCATGAGGAATTGAATCATTAGTCCACTGCAGTTTCATTGAAATCAAAGGCTCATCAGAATAGTATTGAATTTTGATACTTTTTTTTTTAATGTCTATTTCAAAACTCCTGTATTACCAAATCACAGAGAAGATTTTTGGGTTTTAAGCACATTCTAGTTATTCTAGGAAAACAGGACATTATAACCATCCAAAACACTTGCAGCTGTGAAGGTTCATAGGCTAATTTATCCTTCTTTTCTATTGTTCCCCTATAGAACAATATCAAGCATATATATCACAGTTTAAAGGTTGTACTAACTATACCTCTTTTCTTCCCCATACTCCATATATATACTACTCCATAATGCTTCAGCACTTTCCCCCCTACCCCTCCATTAGAAAAATAAAGCCGATAATTGTATTATGCTTTGAGCCATTTTATGCATATATTAAGGTTGTTTCTAATGGCTAGATAGTAGATCAATACATACTTAGCTGCCTGGTCTATTTCCAATGCTCCATAAATGGCAAAATATTGCACTTTTATTCAGTGCAAATGACTTTTGTATATAATACACTGAGCAGACTATTATTTCAGTAGCAGTTCTTCTGGAAGTAAAAAGAGTAGGATTTTCCATGGCTAGGTCCTTGAGCAATACACATTCACATTCAAATCCTCTTCTTCAAGGTGTGAAAGGTGTTTAAAGGTGATAACCTTTAAACTTAGCTACCTATTCTTTACATTATTATCTATAAGGTATTTGGAAGACAACTGTGAGCATGCTTTGTCCATGGCTCTGAAGTGGGAGGGAATCATACAATTTCATTAGCTCCACAGTGAATCGCTTCTCAGAGGGACTTGGTAGCTTGAGTATGGCATTACAATAATTGCAGTTAAGTTCTTGAAGTCATCTTGAAGCCAAAAAAAAAAAAAACATCTAACAACAAACGACCAAAAACCAAAACCAACCAACAAAACACTCTTTTGGACAAATGGTAGAAGATACAGAAGATAGTGATATCATAGATATTACTTCCTGATGACCAAAAGTACCACTATCCACCAAAGACTCAAGGTGAACATCACAGGCAGAAAGAAAGACACTGTCAGTGCTGTAATACCTATTTTTTAGGTAGCCTGAATCAGTCCTTTCTGAAGCCCTATTCAACAGTTCTTCCCCAACACTTGCACTTCAATCTCTTTCCTATAACCAGACAGACAAATGGAAATCTGTGTCCAAACAAACGAAGACCAGATAATCCAAAAAACCCAACATATCAAACTTTCTAAGAATTCTTCTTTTTTTCAGGCAGATGTTCAAAAGTGCTGAAAAGGGTAAAATTTTAAACTTCTTTGTGACAAGGTAAAATTATACATAATGATGCTTACAGCTCCACAGTATCTCCTTGAATGTAATGAATTATCAAACTGAAAACACTGAAGTGCTCAGAATTATTATATCCAGACTTTCTAGTCTAATTAATGCAACTGCTATAAAAGGAATATTGTATCTTTTAACAATTAAGTTTTATTAGAAATGGAGGAGCAGAGGCATAGGATTCAATTAATGAATTAAATTGATCTATTGTTTTCTGGATGAGAAATAACAATAGCTAATGCTTGGCTCTCACAAAAGGAATCATAATTTTTGAGAGACTGAAGGTGAAGACTCCAATAAACCTTGTTAAAAGAAAAAAAATCTTTCTAAAATCAATTAAAAAAAAAAGGGAAGAAAAAGCTTTAAATTGCATTCTGAATAATCTACTTAAATAATTTCTTTGCTGGTTCATCTTCACAACACAGTAACCACAGCATTTTCCCCACCTACCACACGTAATAGAAAGGCCATCTTCTCAGACTAACCTATAGTCAGATGATATGTAAAGTGTGGATCAAGCTGTAAAATTATGATATCCTGGACTAAGTAAATAAGTTTATTCTGATGATCAAAATTGATCACACTTCCTTGATTCTGCAAGTCGTAAAAAGGACTGGTATTCAACAATCACTTTGATAAAGAAGCCAAAAACAATAATTGAACTGTCAGTCCTTACAGGGCAGCAAAATAATTGCTCAGTTGGGAATAATTTTGCAGTATATATTTGGTTCATTCATGTGAAAGAAAAACTTTTGTGTGAAAGAGTTTTCCTGCGTTTTAAAGACAGTCCTCACCTGTGAGTGATCATTGGCTCATTGGCTCTTCAGAGTAACATAGAGTGCAACAACAAAAACTCCAACAAACCAGCAAAGATCTACACATAAAAAAGGGCTTTTTGTGAGATCTCTTAAGCACTGAGGTGTGATATTGCTGAAGAAGAGATTTGGATCCTAAAAATGAATATACTTTTTCTTCTGAACTGTAAGACAAAAACCTATAAATTTACAAAGCAACCAGGTGTAAAACTACTTATAATTTTTTCAGGAACTGGATACAGTGGATGTTATTCAATCTGATACTGATCTTTCCTCATCTCTACTTGAAAGAGGACAGGCCAAACTTGAAGTCATTTATCTAAACTTCCTATTTTTCCAAGTTTTGTTGTGTTCAAATAATATCCCAGAAATATTTAATGAGATAATGGAACATGGAATGATCAACATAACAATGTTCTGGAACCAGGATTATGTTGCGTGTGTTTATAAATTGCATTTATGCAATTAAGAGTTGTGCTTCAGAGATTAAAGGTGAGCTCAGTTCATCAGCAATTGTGCAAAGAAAACAGATCAGCAAATGAAACTGCTACAGGATAAAAGTGAACACATTGATTGAGCTTTTTAAAATCATGTTCTATTTTTATTGTGTTCCTATTTTCCTCTTTGTTCAGTAATGAAGGGGAGGGGATGTAGGCGTCCAAGCATAAGCCCCCATATGTACAACAAAGTTTCCATTGCTGCACATTAGCAAGCTGGGTGTTAATTTCTTCCAATTTTATTTAAACTTTGCCATGGGACATCTGTTCTTGTGTACTGTGTTATATTATTAACACTTTCTACATAGTCTTACAGGAACACAGACAATAATTTTGAAAGAATGTTCCTGTTTTAACTTAAATATTCTAGAATGTGCTTTTTTAAAAATTAAATTGCCAGCACAGCTCTCTCCTTTCATTATGGTAATAGCTGAATTTCTATTTCAAAACTGAGGATGTGAGAAGAAAGATGTAGTGCAATATGCACTGCAGCAACAAATTTAGGTACTTAATTGTGTATTATACAGAAAAAATAAGAGATACTTTCTCCTTCCTAAGTCCTTGGAATTTGTGAACTACAAATGGGATTCACCTCCAAATCAGGTCCTTTTCCAGGTTCTTTTTTAAGACCCAAAACCCAACTGCAGTACACTTTTCTACAGCAAAATCAGCCCTGTTTGTTCTCCATTTTTCGTGAAAGGCACATTGGTCAAAGGTAGAATAAATTGTCCTCATTCCTTTTCCACTTAAATATCAATAAATTTCAGTTTATATAACTGAAACCGGCTTTTGACCAAAACTTCAATATTAACACTGCAAATGACAACCTTATGGCTTAGGTCATCATACAGCACTTGTCAGAGCTGGTTGACAATTTCTAATAAAGTATCTTTTTATCTGAAAAGGAAATTCACCTAAACTGAGCATCCTCAGAATAACAGCGTCATTTGAGAACAGGGAGACGGTAATCCCAAAAGTAAGGTTGGTTTACGTAAAGCTGTTCTCTGCTGGAAGAAACTTAGATTGAAGTCTCTGATTACAAAGTCTGATACATGAGTTAAGGGCTTAGTTGTTGTTCAAAATAAAGTACTACTTAATTACACTTTGCCAAACAGCATACACAGCTATTTAGTGGCACATAAAGAAGTATTCCTTACTGCCACACTTACATTATAGTCTATTCCAAATGATTTAAATTTGATAAAAGTCTACTTCAATTGAATTTACTTTATCAGTAACATTCTTTTGTATTTCTTCTTACCATAAAAGTTTTATTTCAGCAACAGCTACTAAAAGCAACAACTTGGAAAGTTCTGGAAAAGTTCTCTTATGCTAATAAAACCTGTCAAACCTTACTGGACTTTGTTCACCTCTGCTATGACAGTGCAAAGAGTTAACATTTCCACTCAGAGACCCTCATCCGGACAAGAAACAAACTAATCAGATATGCCTTTAAACTTGCTAGCCTAACAATAATCCAGCTGTGTTACAATGGCAGACACAATGGTATGGGAGTGACATCCACATCATAATAAATAGCTACAACAGAGACAATTTCATTACAAACCAAAATGAACATTTTGTCAGCTGTTACTATAATACACGACTGCTGAAAATAGGGTTTCACAAATAATGATAAATATTCATTAGGACATCATTACAAGGCTATGAAAAACATGGCTCAAACTGAGCTACCACTGCTGGTGTGTCCTTTTTACAAGTCATGATATCTTGTCTCTAGATGCAAACTCTCTCAACTGATTCTGAGCAATCATTTGTCTTAAACATCAGTAGGAAACGCGCATGTTTAGCATTTCACTGCAGATTCTCAGTGCCTCACAGAAGCAGGCTTTTAAAGAACAAAAGGAGAAAAGACTTCTACAGAGGCAGATGGTAGGCAGCCAGGGAAAAGTCATGCTGGGTTGGCTGATGCAGCTAAAAATTAACAGAGGAAGATTGTCCAGAAGACCCACTGGGGAGAAGAAAAGGGGAAAACTTGAGGGGGATCACACACAATTTGCTTCTGTTGCTGCTGCCCCTATTCCCTGAAGTGCAAGGGGTCAGAACAAAGTGTAAAATGGGCAAAGAAAATAGCAGCCTTGGTCAATTCACATACCAACAACATTTCACGTAACTCTGCCTCTCTCCTTTCCCCTATAGTCGCTGCTTAGGCTGCCACAGTTCCCATAAGTCTTTGTGCTGAAGTTGCTTTAGCCATTCAAGGAGTATGCAGGTTACAAAGATATAAGAGAAAGTCCCATCTTGAGTATGCCTTAAAAGAAGGGATTACCATATTAATGAGTATTGTGTCCATTTGACCAGGTATAACAATGTTCTTGAGAAGATGAGCAATGAACTGTGTCTGCAGTCAACAGTTACCCTTCATTATGTGAGAACTGCAACTACTGGCGTATATTTATGTAATTCTATTGCTCCTGCAACCTCATTAATTCTGAGCTATACTGATGGCATATTTTATGTATATAGAGAATGAAAACAGGAGGTCCTACTTTCCTTTTCCTTACCCCAACCACAAATGCCTGCCCCTCTCTTGCTGACACACATTTTCATGTTAAAATTTTCAAGTAACTGAATCAGTAAACACTTACTTTTATTTTGGCAAGCTGCTTTTCTGACAATTTAACTACGTGATCTTGGGAGGAGACAGCAGTTCTTGGACAGCATTGTGACAATAAGGGCAAAAATAGAGTGACAGCATTTATACAGAGCAAGAGGACAAGAGAAGCACGCCTGTGCTTTTTGAGTGACATGAGGTCAGCTTAGCTCTGTTACCAAGTCATATTCTGACATGCTGTATAAGGAAACCTCTCTCAATGTGGTGAAATTACATCAGTTAACATTTACTGGAAAAAGGAAACAGAAAAGCCCACAGACCACTGCAGCGTATCAAGACTGCCAGGTATATTTCTATTATGGACCTTTGAGTTCTCCTGATGTTAAAAAGAAATGCAGTCAACCTTGTCCCACTCCTGCATATCTCTATCTATATATGTATGTATGTATGTCCAGGCTTTTCAATGTTCATCTGTTTTCAAAGCACCATCACCATCCACAGGAGTTTAAAAGTCACAAATGGAGCTACATGTCATCGTGAAGACAAGGTAGTTCGAACAATTATCACAGTGGCCTTCTTTTAAAACATGGGTTCTTTGTAAGAAAGACAAACCATCAAAACTGCCCCAGCTTTCAGGCAGTTTGTAATGTGTCTGCCATGTATAGTCAGGCAAGTACAATTTTAAGCAGCTAGTACAGCCCTCCATCTGCTGGCTATACAAAGTGTATGCGGCTTTCAAGTCACTAATACTGAATTTAAGTAGGAACTCATAGTCCTGCTACAAGGCAAGTCACCCACTTCATACTTTATTCAAGGAGTTTTTATCAGTCTACATATTATACAGATGACAGAATAAATGACAGTATATAAAATTTATAACAATACAAATCCTAATATAAAAAACACATGGTGGAAAGTTGAATAGCCTACATCACCTATTTACCAATCACAACCTAAATCACTGTCAAAACTATTTGTTCCTTTCCCTATAATTCCTGTATAAACATTCTGCATTGTAGTCTAATTGATCCCTGTCTTATCAAATAGTCTGGCAAGATAACAAAATGAGAATACTTAGAAGAATATGAAATTCATAAACGGCAAATATCTCTTAATAAGCTTTATCTAAAAAAAAAAAAAAAAAAATCTGTAACAACACACTTTAATAATAGCATGTATAATATGACAGAGAATAGGTAATACTTCCCCATTAACATGAGTAGATCAAGAAAGGGAGTGAAGACATGAGGGGAAAAGAAAAATAAAGCAGATCACTGCCTGTGGCAGGAGGATGAATTTTTAACAGTCAAATATCTGAGACATAAAATCTAAGAATTGTTCCAGGAAACAAACATATTACATTCCTCACTGAACCCTGGAACTTTACCAGTCTAAGTACACAGGAAAGAAGATAATTTCTTCATAACTCAGAAATAAGAGAAACAATGAATAAAGGCTGAGTCATCACAACTAAAACTTCAGCTTCCACCTACACCTCTTACACATGCACATACACACAGATGAACAGCATTGTTTATGAACACTGACACATCTTAATATCACATGAGTCATTACACAAGGTATTTCAGGATTCATTTTATCATAGCATGTGAGAGAGAAACAACAAATGGACTGTTTAAATCCAACCCACGTATGGTTTGTCCAATGCTTTGTAAAGTTGCCTTTTCATCTAGTATTTTTTAATATCAAGAGCATCTCACTTTAAACAAAAGTCCATATCTGAAACTGAACCTGTGATCTCAAAGTAGGTTTGGCTATTGTTCATTGTGATACTCTAGCGTCTGTAGTACTAATTGTATATATCCTTGTACTTATATTAATTTTCATTTCTATGTTTTAAATCTATAGTTGGAACATTTTTTAGAAGTTACATACTCAGTTAACTAAGGAACACCTCTCCTGACAGTTCCAGTAGTTCACATCAAAATTTCATTGCAATGGTGCCTCGGCTGTGAATATCTGAATCAGTCATCATTCCTACTGTATGATGCTGTGAGGAGGTGACAGCAATACCACAGGCTCCATGCTTCCTTCACAGTGTTAAACACCACTTATTAGAACTCTCAAACTCCTAGAACTCATCAGAACAAAGAATAACTTGTGTTTTCAGTAAAAACACAAGTAGCCAGGCCCAGTCTTACCCCAGGTGAGAGATTTTTATCTCCAGAATGACATCAGCTACTACCTACTTTAGATCCTTTTCTTGAAATTCTCAGTACACAGTTACAACTTCATGGTACCTGGCTGACTTTAACAAAGCTCTGAACACTGTTTAGGGAGATGTGGTCTCATTAATAGGATTGGTGTTTGTTGTGTATGATTTCTTGTTAATTTTGGGGTACAGTCACAGTTCATTGTCCTTCAGTTGAACATTACCTCATTTCTTTATCTAATGCAACAACATGCTTGCTCTAGTAGCCTGATGTTGCTCTCCCGCAGCATTACAGTTTGTAGATTTTGTGATGACTTTCTATCATTCTTCAAAGTCTTTCATTGTAACACCTGCTGCAGCAGTTGATCTGCCCCAGGGCTTGTGCTATCCATGATGAATCCCTGCAGTGACTCAGCTTGCTACTCACTGTAACTATTCATACAGGGACAAAAGTGTTGTTATATAACCAAGCCATGGATGCTATCTGAAATCTGTCGGTTTACTTCTGCTTTCAGTAATGAACTGGGCTTCTTTGCCATTACAGAGAAAGAAGGCTTGTATTCTCACATTCTAAAACACATATTGTGAACTCTTCTTCCAAGTGTTCCACGTGCTGCTGATCAAATCATCCCACACTAGCATCTTCCACATCAGCACTCAGTTCCTCTGTAAGAGGGCAATCCCTTTGTGGTCCTCAAGTGCTTCCTGTGAGATGCTGAGCCTTCACTTCTACCTGCTTGCCTGAAAACTGGAAAAGCTAAGCCCCTCCTGTGATTGGATCTTGGCATTATTTTCAAATCCACTAGATATTGTAATTTTAATCTGACATTATGCTTGGTAAAGACAGTTGTTATAGTAAGGGCTGGGTTGTCATCTTTGTCTCTATATTGGCTTGCAGATAGTGGATCTGATTCTCCCTTGCCTGAAATTTCTCATCTAAATATTTATTTATTTATTGTACAGGTGCATAACAAACCAAGAAAGAATGTGCTCCATAGACAAGTGTTATATACTCTGTCTTTGTTAAAGACAAACCTTTGGTAGAGTTCTCCTTTGGAGGTTGGACCAGTTATCCTCCTGAGATGCCTTCCAAACTAAATTGTCCTATGATCCTAAGTATTTTACTATTACATCCTGTTCAGACTGACTGGCAGCCATAAATATTACAGCAGTGCTGCATTTAACTAGTGTATTATATACATGGTATAATCTTGTTTTTACTGGACCTTTTCTTTGTACAATTTTCACCAAAAAAATATAATCCAAAGAAACCAAACCAACAGTGGAAGAGTAAAAAGAGTCCATCATGCAATGAAAGCAATTTGAAACTTCAAGCATGTGTTCAGTTTCCCCATTTCAGCTCTGTCCTGAAGTCCCACTCTCTATTCTAGGTATTTGTCATAGAGCAGTGATGAGAGCCAGAAATACAGGGTATTATTCCCTTCCCTTATTAAGCATATTAGAATTTCTTGAAGTAGCAGAAACAGTAAACATGATCTCTTCCCTCATGCAAAGACTTGTAGCAGCAGAGAATCAGACATTAATCTTCTTTCCCCATTCTATGGAGACATCAGTAGAAAAAGTCAATTCCTCAAGAAAGATTCAAGCAAATACTAGTCTTACAATACTTGTCCTAGTCTACTACCTGTCTCCCAAGAGCAGTCTCACCTACTGACACTGTGACAATTAACTGAGTTTTAACCAAATACCATTCCCTAGGATGTGCTCTGCCATGGACACATGCAGATGACTTGAGATTGATTCAGGCTCTAAAGGTTTGCATTACAGTTTGATAAAAATGTATATTTTTTTTCCCACATTCAATCCACATTACAGCACAGACATTACCTTTGTCTTTCAATATCTTCTACACTGTCAAAATTCATTCTTTAAGAAATAACCTTATCATCATTTCTTACTACAGTTTATGAACACTATTTATTACAAGATCCTCAATAAACCCCAAGTAGTTTCTGCTTGGCTTTTTAAATCTTACACAGCAAAGCTTGAAAGTATACCATCAATTGTCATTAGATATACATGCTACAGAACATGCTCATGTTCATGAGATATTTTCATCCTCTATGAAGCTTTCTTCAAGCTTCTGTTCAATTTCAATCTTCAGTTAAATGTTGCCTTGAAAAATCTGGCTATCCTCCTTTCTCCTGATCCTCACATTATTAATTTCATATACCAGCTGAAAATAGGTACTTCTACAGAGCTGAGGAGCTCCAGATGTCTTGTACCACTTTCTATCTTGACATACTAACATATTCAACAACAACAAAAAATAAATCAGTAATCTCGAAAATCATATATTTTATTTAGTCACAGACACCACAATTTTTACATTGTCTGCATTTTGTACTCTTACTATCTGCCTGACACTCCAGTTTAATGATTAAAACATATTACTATTTCATCTCATTACAATTTTTATCATTATTGATTTCCTCTGGTGTATATATATTTATTTTCTTTTTCAACTGCTTCCTGGTCAGAATAAAAATGGGATGGATTATAATGAGTCACAGAAGTGATTTTCTGCACAACTATAATTCCACTTTCAGGTATTCTGTTCCACATGCAGAGAAATCAACAATCTTTCCTGTAGATGTGGATCCTTCAACACTTAAGTCAATCCTATTTTCTTCTTCATGCCACAGTGTTACACCTTACCTTCCAAAAGACCTACGAACAAAGTGACAGCATGGGATACACTCAATACGAGTTAATGCGTGACAACTGTCCAGCCAGTTGCTGCCAAGCAAACAGATGAGTTTTCCCTGCTTTTCCCTTAGCAGGAATACCAGTTTGGCTGCTGAGTGAAGGAGGGAGACCCAATTTTCACAATTAGTAGAAACTGAATAATTTTTGAGGCACACTTCCTTTTTCTTTTTGAAACCAGTGAGTTGTAATAAAAGTTATTCAGCCCAAGACAGGGAGAGACAGCCTAAGATTGTTTCCTTAAGGAAGCTAAAACCAAAGACACATTAATGCAATACTCCTGCCTTCTGACATTTTTCCTCCTAGTTCTGAAATCTGTACATTCAAGGACAGAAGCAGAGTTTATGACTGCAACTTGCTTGCGTTCTCTTTCTACCCAGTCCCAAACCTTAAAATCCTTCTCAAAAAAATAGCATCTTCCTCCCCACTCCTGCAGAACATTCATAATGATTGCAACAACTCTAATGCTCAGTGAAATGGTTGTTCATCATAGAATAGCTTGGGTTGGAAGGAACCTTTAAAGGTCATCTAGTCCAACCCCACCTGCAGTGAGCAGCCCCATCCAAACTGACCTTGAATGTTTCCAGGGATACGGCATCTATCATGTCGCTGGGCAAACTGTTCCAGTGTTTCACCACCCTGACTGCAAAAAATTTCTTCTGTATATCTAGTCTAAATCTACCCCTCTTAGTTTAAAACCACTACGCCTTGTCCTGTCACAACAGTGTTGTTCCCTGAAGAAGGCCAGGGGCACAATTATTATATAAGGTTTTCTAGAATATATTCTTCTTTTGGGAAAATAAAACCAGGAGTTTCCAGCTGAACAAAAGGATTCTCCCTAAGGACACACAGCTATCAAGACTGCAGGTGGGGCTTTATTTAAAAAAAAAAAAAAAAAAAAAAAAAAAAAGTCTTAAAAGGTAATATCTTGTACTGCTATGTTTCCCTTGGTGGTTGCCAATGGCAAGTAATCTGTAGAGCTCACTGAAAAACTACAGAAATTTTTAAGTGTACCTTAAATTTCTTCTTCCTTCAAAATTCCACCAGTATAAAAAAGGGCCTTCAAATATATTCTCTATCCCTTCCAGATACCTTAGCTACAAAGAGGAGCCAAGATCTACAATCCAAAACTTTAGTCTTATGAAAGTAAAGGCTCTAGTGCTAAAGACAAATTTGTTTTGTCCACGTTGAATTCAAGTCATTCGTATATTATATTTAAAGGTACTCCAAGTCCCTCAGTGTGTGCAAGAGAAATAATTCATCTGAAAGCGGTCTGGACAGCAAGTTTCTAATTTCATTCTCTTTACTGGGACTGTTGTAGGACTACATGTAATCTAATTGGCTGGGTTGCATATTCCTAAGACTACCCATAAAATGCAATTTTATGTCTGGGTTGATGATATTTAGTTATTTATAGATGGGTGGGTAGCAGAGTGCCTTTTGCCATGCTCTTAGAAATGGTCATGAAGTAATGCCCACACACTGTCAGATGATGCTTCCATACTGTTCTAAAAATCATACCAAGATCTACAGAAACCACAAACAAGTATATTAACATCCTGCCATTTGAGCAAAGTCTGTGGATATTACTGAACTGTTCCACAAAAAAATCGTTTTCTGCCTCTGTAATTGCCTCTCAGAGATTGATTCCCTTTACTCCAAAGGGTGCTACACTTGTTAGTGGAAGCTCTATACCAAGTCCACTCTCAGCTGTTGCATCACTATAGCAGTCACAGGTGCATCACTCCTGGACTGAAATCCACAGCATTGCCTCAGTCACCTTTCCAATGTGCAGATGCATCTCATAGCTGTAAAATGGGAGTCACAGCAACCATCTTAAAAGAGCAACCACACCTGAGTCATTTGCAAAATACCATATGTTTTAAGACATTTCCTGATAGTATTCAATTTGAAAAACGTTAAGTTTCTATGTAAAATATGCAGCTCTGCAGATCACAGCATTTGTGTTTTGGGGGAAAGCATGATCTACCATAACTTAACTCAGGATGTCTAGTCAACGTTATCATGTGAGTAAATATTAACCTTCTAAACACAACATAATCTGAAATGTTCAGTGGGTTGGTTTTGTGTGTTGAAGAAAAAGAAGAAACCAATACAGAAAGAAACACACAAAGAATATATTCTCTAGAATACTTAAGTGCATAACAAACATTGTGACTACAGGAAAAACTGTGGATATTTGCACAAAGAATGGGATTAGAGAGGTTAATGAAATAACTGATGCTAGCTACAAAACATTCTGGAAAGACAGTACAGTATAGGTCCTCCATAGTTTCCTAGCAACAAAATTTTCTGTGCTTTCTCAGAGTATCATGAACTTGTGGAATCCTCCTACACATAATATGAAATAAGAGATGAAAACAAGGATGACCCATCTTCCAGACTAGAAACAGAAAATGGGTTCAAAGCCTGATGAAATACACCTCAGTAACAAGCAGCATTGGTTGTTGCTGTAACTGTATTTTACTTGCATCTTCAACACAGTCAAAGGCTTATATGTAGCCATCAGATAATCAACCCTCAAAATAAAGAGCATAACTCAACACATGAAAGTAAGGAATGTGACGTATTTTAGAAGAGCTTCAGTGACCACCACAAGAATTGAAAATCATTCCCAAAGACAGTGGCAGACAGGAAAATGGTTTTAACTGGCAGCTATCCCCTAGCTTCCTCTAGACAGCGTCAGAACGGAGACAAAAGAGAAGACAATCCCGTGCTTTATCCTGTATTCTGCAGTGATTCCATTGAGAAAAAAATGATTTAAAGATTATTTTCCCAGACCAGAACAGACAGAGCAGAAAGAAAATTCATGTTTTGACTAACCAGTCTTATCCTTTAATATTATTAGCCTCCTACCTGTAATGAAATTCAAAATTGCAAGTAAAATAAGTAATTTATCAGGGCTTTAAAACAGTAATGCTTAACTCCCTGCTCATAAAAACAAGTGAGGGTTATGGCCTAACCAATAAAATTTCTATACAGAACTTCCTCAAAAGAAATTTTCCACCAATAGAATTAACAGCTAAATTTTCAATTTGGGAAGGTAGCTTTCATTTCTTTAATTGCTTAGAATGCAAGGTTATGAATGCAAGAGTTTGCCAATCCACAGCAAACTGTACATAACTTGCAAGACATGCATCCTTCTAAGCACAGGACAAATTATCACACCACAGAAGAATGGCAAACTATCTTTAAAAATAATAAAAACAAGTATCACGAAAGTAGCACAAAACTGTGAAATGCCCAGGCAATTCAAATTACAGTTTAATAAAGAAAACCTTATTTTATAAGCAAAATCCTACTCTAAGTGAAAAATAGTATCATCCTCATGGCCAAAAAATGGACATGAATATTTATCCCGTTCAGTTCCAATAGAAGTCTTGGTTCTACAAGGTAAGAGCAAACAGGACAAGTTACTGCTTTAGGGAAAACAAAAAAAAAAAAACCAAACCCAAAACAACAAAACAAACTACACACACAAAAAAACCCCAACCCCCAAACAATGAAAAAACCCCAAACCAAAAAAAAAACCAAACCAAAAACCAAACAAACATGCACTAAAAGGGGCACTATTCTGGCTGTTTTCCCGTATCTGTAACCTTATATGTTAGCAAGCTCCCAGTTTAACTTCTACGACAGTTGCTGCCTTTGTTCAAACGGTGCATCAGCTCAAGGGAAAAAAGATATTTATTGTTTCTTCTTTCTTTCCTTAGTATGAGCAGACAGAATTTGGGTCAGACCATTTACTTACTATTATTAAACCTCTGTGCTAGTCAACCCACAGTCCCAGCTTACTTAAGCAGGTGAAAATATCAATTTCTGACAAAATTATCCTTTCTGATAACCTACCAAGAGTAATTCAGTTCAGCATGATGTAAATTGCACAGGAGTACAGTATTTTTCTATTCTACTTCATTTTATTAGGTATTAAAATCTCAGAAGTGCACCTTACAAAGCATTGAGGCAAGTGAAGCTAAACTTCAGGCCTAGCTTTAAATCTGATATTCTAAAACCTTCACAGCATAGTTTAGTATCAGTACCAGGCTGCAGTTTCGGTCTGTGACTGCCTCCACAACTGCTCTTCAAAAGTCAACACCAAAGGCAGAACATATTTCAGCAAGTGTGATGGCTAAAAATATGCCCACACTATGTAAGTATTCCGAACTGATGTCTTCCATGTCTTCCAGTAACTCTTAAGGAAAAAAAGGGAGGAGTGGGCAAAACATAGTGCACTCTTCCGTATTTACCCTGAAAACATAGGACGTATGTGCACTGTCTAAATCAGATACTACAAAAATCTAGATCTTTGAATACTTACTGGAACATTAGTAAGAATGAAAGTAACACAGACATCTTGTTCATTAGTTGAAATCCAAATCAAATACATTATTTGAATTCTAAAATCTAATATGAAGAGGTTTTGCAGACAACAATAGATGCAGAACTGCAACTAACATCTATTGAAAATGCATGCAAAACGTATATATGTATACGCATGCTGACTAGCCTCCAGAGGTCAGTGAGAATCTAAGTTGCTGGCATGAGAAAGTTGTTGACAGAGAATTTGCCAATCATTGATACTGGTTATTTACACTTTCCCAATAATGATGCAGATAGATTTTATTCATTTTTTCCAAATTTCTTTGTGTGGTCAGTGTACATACATATTTCATGACAAAAATTAAAACCAGCTACAGTACATTTCTTGATTGTTTCAGCCTGTGGGAAATGATTCTCTAATATAATAAATAGCAATGGCACTTGGATATATCATAAACTGTGACACAGTATTACATAACAATATTAGAAATAATACATCCTAGGGTGGACCTTACTTAAATAACATTAAGAAATTATTTGTGAGAAGAAAAATATCATCTTACACTTTTACATTTAGAATCAAAAAGATGTAATCCTACCCACGTTTTTACAGTCTAAAAGATACAAGGCTAAAACAAAGATGATAGCTCAGAGCAGGTTCTGTTAGATGTAGTAAAGAAAAGAGAGACTGGTTCTTGGGATAGGTTTTAAGGCTCTGAAGGAGGAAAACTTGAGTAACAAAAGTACAAGGGCAGTCTGCCAATTTTTTATTTAGCAGAAATGGATAACCTAACAGTTCAGGTATGGCTCAGGAGATACAAATGCAAGTTTGTGCTCCACTTTCAATTTTAAATTACAGCTGCTCAGTACCTTGTTTCCCTCTCTCTGAAAGAAATATTATTATCCTTATTTCACAATAGTCCTGTAAGGATAAACGCACAAGACACAGATGTTATTGTACCTGGGTTAAGTATTTGGAATACAATGAAATTATATTTATGTGAACATGCAAGCATGAGTCACAGATAGAACAGTGAAAACCAGTGAATTCTAAGAGCTCTCACAGGCAGATCGCCACCACTCAGATAACAATGAGTAGACAGAGGAGGATTTCAGTGAAGATCAAGACCAGATGCAGCTGAAATGTGAATGCCAGAGCCATACAGCAATGTAGTCACGACAGACAACATCATGTAGCTGGAAATACACAAAACACATGGGGCAGTTCCAATCGGTTATGTTACAAGCTCCCCTAGTATGTCACATTTGCAGTGATTTTCAGGCAAACATATTAACTGCAGCTTGGAAAGCACATTCCAGTTTCTAAATATCTCAACAATCTTTAGGTCTACCCTAGTAACAAAGGAAACAGTCACAGAGCTTTAGTTTATAACAATGAATATGTAATTTCACTGCTTGTATTAAATGCAAAAAATAAGTAACTTATGATTTGTCATCTTTCTCCATATGGAGTTTCATTTAACATGCATATAGCTACTACATATATTGTTGTTAAAAGACCTTTTGTGCTTTTCTCTGCACCAGTATTGTAACAAGTGGAAACTATGAAGCTCAGAGCTCTAAGCATATGGAATTTTCCAGGTCACATGTTAAACCCAAGTGCTGGACTCTGCTGGGCAGAGAACATTAAGGAAGAAAAAAACTGAATTCCAACCATATGTTTTGAAATGAAACAATATGCTCATTCTGTTACAGCTCAAAACTTTAATAACTGCTTTACAGTTAGCAGCAATAAAGAGGGAAAGTCATCTCAAAATAGAAAGTAATTACAGCATAGTAATAAGAATGTCCAGTGTATGCATCACAAGTCTGACATTACAATATTAAGTTATACCACTGCCATCATAAATATTAGTATGGTTATACAAGGATTAAAAATCCCACACACAGACAAAACAATTAAAAAAAACCATAAACAAACAAAAAGCAACAAACAACCAAACCCAAAACCAGACAAGGTTTAAAATAAGTGGAATGAAAAATAATCTGTCCTTTTACCAATGGAACTAAGATCAGTGGCAGAGAAGTACAACTATTCAGAGTTTAACATTTAATTGCAATTATAGCATAGCCTAAGCACTCAGGGAAAAAAAGACCACACAGAAAACAGGGTAAGGCCAGGTCCTAGAATAAGTTAGAAGCACATACACAGCTGCATTGTATGAGCTCATTACAAAAGTCACCATACCAGGCAGTCCCCTCTGCCGCTGGAGAAGGAATGGTTCCACTGTACACACATCCCTGGAAAAAAAAAAAAAATGGTTTTTGTTTACCTGATTACAGCCATTGTCCTTAGAAAATCAGAATTTGTCCAGGTTAGAAATTGCAATTACAGTTTCAAGCAATTAAAGATAGTCCAGAAAATTACTTAATTGCACTCAAACACAAACATACTTAAACTGTTATACACTTACTGTGGAGTTTTTTTAGCTTGCCTTTATGTTGGCGAAAAGCAAACAACAACAACGAGACAGAGAAAAACTAATGACTTTCCAGCTCCAAGATTCTATTCTTGGTGTGGTATCTGGGATAATTTTTTGTGACTTCATCTTGGCATTTTTCTGTTGCTATGTTGTTTACATCATGCTTGTAGATTCTCCACGCTTTCTGCATTCAGATTTTGCATTGGTTCCACACAGGAGAATCCTAGAATCTCTTAAATTTAGATGTTTTTTCTCTGTATGATAGTAATTTATGGGGTTATGATCAGCAGTATTTAGAATATAATTTTAAATTTAATGAAAGCAATTACAAACAAAAGTCAGAACTCATTTCCATGAAATAAAAACCAAAAGTGTCTTAATAATACAGGCCCTGGGTATAACAGCATTATGAATTACTTACCAACTAACTTTTCACTCTAGAGGCTGAAGATTTTTCTGTCTAAATTCAGCTTATCAACGTGTGCATTCCAGTGCCAGGGAGCTCAATCGAGATCTTCTGTCTCTTCAGGCTCAACATGATTTGAAGGCAGGGGAGCACACTGGGATTCACCTTAGAACAAAAGGCAAACTCTGTCTTTATTTTTACTACTGTAGTTCTAGTTCTTACGCTCAGCATTGAACAGGATAAGCCATTACTGAAATGAATTTGACATGGCCCTTTGAGTTGAGTGTTTTATTAATTAAAATGTCACTATATGCTAACAGAGAAAGTCTTCCCACATGTCAAGAGTGTTGGGCATAGTCTAATGATCTTAGAGAACTTTATATATACAGCTTCAAAGCAGTGTCCAGGCATTGCTTTCTCTAGCAATGAGAATCTGCATAGTTTTGGGGAAGTTACAGAATAAAGAAAGGTATCTGTGGTTCATTCTACAGGCATAAAACTTTGTCTGGAGACTGCAGTAATCTGCAGGTAAATCTTCAAAACACTGGCTGGCTTTTAGGTTGTGATATACCTAGGGCTATAGTCAGATGTAGGACATCTGGTTTAGGATGGTATTTGGTTCCCAGTTAGAAGAGTACTCTTGCTACTACTTTCCTGGGATTTTTGTTCTGGAATTCAAGTGATCTCTGGCTTGTAACAGCAAGAAAAAGTAGAAAGGAGTAAAAGCAAAGGGGAAGAAAGATCTGCCTAATCTCACAGTTGAACAAGTAGCCTCAATCATCTGAACTGATGGCTCAGGACTGTAGTAGCCTGTAGCAAGCAAAGCCTGCAGGGTTTAAACTATAAAGTTTTCATACTCAGGAGCTCAAAACTATCTTCTAACATAGTCTTCATTTACCAAATACTGCACTGCCTCCCCAAGCCTGCAAATAATGTGCAGACAGAAGCAATATGCAGTCCCTTCAGTATTTTTCTGCACACTAATATCCAGTAAGAACTGACACTTCCCTGTTGGCTTCCATTGTTTTAATGACTGATTTTTGAGGAAATTGATCCTTAAGGAGAGGGAGAGAAGAAAGAAGAGAGAAAGCAACAGACGAGGATCAGGAGAGAAGGAAGAGGAAGGAAAAGGAAAGGAAGAAAAGACAAAGTAAACGGGAGACACAGTGGCAGCCAATGTAAAGGACTGTCATTTTGGTCCTTTTTCTGCTCTTCTATTCTGCCCCAAGTGGGGCCTCGAGCCATCCGCGAAGGGGAAAAGCCACAGTTGTCCGGTCGCGGGACCAGCTGTCCCCCGAGCCACCGCCTGGCAGCCCCGCGGACACAATTCCCCGCATGGCTTCCAACCGGAGGCCGCGGCCAAACCGAGGAGACTGGGCAGATGCACCCGGCTCCGAGACAAACTTGTGTAACAAGCTCGGGGAAGAAACCGTTCCTCTGCCGCGCCCCCGCTCCCTCCTCCCCTCGCCGGAGCCCGCCCGTCTCCGCTCCTCCTTTGCAGCCAATGGCACTAAGCGAGGTGGCTGCATGTGGTGGCGCGGACCCAGCTCCCGGCCTGGGGGAAGAAGAGGAGGCAGCAGGCTCTGCTCGCCGCTCGCTCCCGGTACTCCTCCTGCCAGCGGCGGCCAGCCGCACGCTGCCCGCCCCCAGCTGCCCCTCGGTGCCTCTCCCACGCCGGTACCTGCAGCATGGACTCGGACTCCGGGGAGCTCAGCGAAGGCGAGCTGGTCTCACCCGCAGGTAAGGGGGGAGGGGGAAGAGGCTGCTGTCTGACGGACCAGTGCTGCCTAGCCCCGCCAGCGATGGGGCTGGGGGCGACGCCGAGAAGGAAGGGGTCTCCCTATCCCTGCCTCGGAGGCTGCCCCAGGGCAGGGAGGGCTGGAGGGGCCCCCACCACCCCTGGGGGACCCGCCTTGTGCACCCCACTATGGCAGAGCAGGAGCTGCCCCATTGCCCGCCCAGGTGGGTGTGCAAA
>JAAGNO010010556.1:6295-24376 GCA_033439905.1 Ceryle rudis
GGTTGAGATAAGAACAGTTTAATAATTGAAATATACTACTACTAAAATAATACAGTCATAATTTGGTGATAGAATTCTGTGTTCTCCACTGCAGAGGATGGACAGTGCTGGGGAAATGGATAAAGGTGTTTGTAACAGCAGGGTAGCTTTTTGGAAGGGCAGGGCACTGAAACCCTCCCATGACCCCTTTCCAGCGCTGTGTCTGTTTCTGGTCAGTTTTGGTTTGAAGGGTAAAAGACTCTGTGATAAATAACATAAAGCAATACATGAAGAATAAAAATAACATAATTGCCAAGACAGTAAAAAGGCTGTCCTGAAAAACTGGCCCAAGAGGCACATTTTATATATGATTCCAGCGTCACTACCCTTCCCCAAGAAATCCTAATGTCTTGTTGCAAAGTCCCAAGAAATCAGAGCTTTTTGAGAGACTCTTTTCTTTAATAGTTTGGGGGGGGGGGGAGGAGGGGAACTGCAATAATTTCCCTCTATTCTCATTTAGAAATATCTGACAGTTTTGCTTATACCTAGAATGGAAAAAATTCAGCCTTACTGATTACAGATTAGAAAATTTACAAGGAAATAACCTGCAATTTCAAGGAAATTTATGTAGGAAGTTATGCAGCCTCTGTAATTCTTTCTAACCTTGAAATGCTAAAACCCGAAAACATTGAAACTTTTGAAATGAAGTTCCAAAAAAAAGGTCTTTAGTGCTTATTGGAAAAAAAAAATGAAATTCATAACATTTAATTCCATATTTTATATTTTAATCTTTTTTTGTCACATTGATGACAAAATCTGTGACACATATAAGTGCTGCTTTTGTGTACCACAGGGAGTACCTGACGTGTAATAACTGGATGATTTCTACCACCCTGACTTATGCCATCTGGTACCTTTTCCTTTGCGTAGCTACACAAAAATCAGCAGAGCTGCTCACAGCAGAACAGACAGTGTGGACAAGAATGGCTCTGTAGAAATGAAGTAATGATTAAATATCTTAATGCCTAAGAGAGATACTGACAACAGATTAGTGTCCTAATCATGAAATGCATCAAATCCTGATGTGACTCACTTCCCTCCTCCTATGCTGGGTCACTGGTGAGGGTTTCTGGTACTGCTGCCATGTTAAGCAGTGTCTTGCAAAGACGTGTACTTAGCTAGAAGCTGAGTACACCCAGAATGAGAAGCTTGTATGTTGTAGAAGTTACTGAAACAGAAACAAGACAAATAATCTTCAACAGCACTGAGCCCAAACTTTCAATTAACTTTTCACAGACATGTAAGTGAATCTCGTTTTGGTGGATGCTTGTAGGAAGCAAACCTAAGTGGCCGAGTCATGTTTGGTTTATAATGCACATTTATTCCTAGACAAAAGGAGTCTCACAGACAGTGAAGAGAGGTATCCTCGTCCATCTCTACTGCAGGGACTATTACTATCCACTTCTTCCAGGATGCATCTCTGAAATATTACTAGATAGTTGACATTGTAAACTGCAGACTCTTTAAGTGGTCAGAAGAGAAATATGCAAAAAAAGCCAATATATCTTCTGCAAAATTATCACTGAAGGATTAAAGTGCAGACATAACTGGTTTATTTTGAATATCTCTTTCCATGATGTTTCTTTGTTGGCTAATCCTTTGCATTTTTGTGGCTTTAAGACACGATGAAATTTGTCGATAAGAAATAAGTTCTCATTTGCCTTCCAATAATTAGCACATCGGATAAAGTTTTGGAAAATAAAAGATTTTTTTTCTTCAGAGGGAAATTTGGAAAAGAAGAACACTTTGTAGGGGAGTGGCAGGAAGAATGTCAACTATTCTGGTGAGCTTTTATTACTTGTACAGTTTATGGCATGATATGCATGCATGTAGACACAGATTTTCTAAAATTCCTATTCACTTAAAGTGCTCACAGCTTCTGAAAGTCAGGTTCCCACAGCATCCATCATTAAATGCAATAGATCGGCCTATGTCCTCTGTTCCCATCCAAATGAAACATCGCACGCTGTGACCCAGACTCTTTGTGGGCTGCTTTATGCTCGTACATATCGAGTTGGCCACCATTTGTTCCGTTGGACTTCCTGCACCCAGTTTGTCATGGGAGATTTGCATTTTACCAGCTCTGATAGTTGGCCACATGAAACCTTTAAATCCATCCAACTGCAGTGACATCAAAAGGAATGGCTGTAGATAGGTGGAAAAATATTTGGGCCAAAAATATTGATGTAATAAAATAGCAAACTGGCACTATTCAGCTACCCACATGTACGATTGCACATAAGGATTCTCCCACCACAGTAGTTAGCTGAAGATAGTATGTGTTGTGGATGAGTCTTGAATGGGAACATTAGCTGGCAAGGCAAAGGAGAAAGCAGAGTACACATCCTACTCAAGTGACATAGAAAGACCACAGTCACTGTGCATTTCTTCTAACTCTGACAGGTCTTATACATGCCTCACAAACTGTGACTTTCAGAGCTCCTGGAACATCCCCAAAGTGGGGTCATGGCACTTTGCCACAGTGCAGTCCTCTGGTTTTATGGTGCATATCGTAGTTCATAATACATATAGAAAATAGTGTTGTTTTAGAAAGTGGTATTGCGAAAGCACATAATAAAAGTCTATTTAAGTAATTTGGAGGAAATAAATAGCTTTTAAAATGAAGCAGGGATAGCACAAAAAGAAAACCATAAATGTGGGTTGCAGTGGAGTCCCATGAGACTGAGAAAGAACCAAAGAACTTAAATTACAGAAGAGGGGAGCAGCAGCCCCAAGCATGGACTGTGAAGGCAGTCTTGCTCTCTTTCCTTCCTACTCCGCTCTTTTCCTTTGTGTGTGCAGATCTAGGGCGATTCTCAGACTGCCTTGTATTCGGTTCTTAGCCAGGGGTGTGACTAATCCAGAAAGAAAGCTGGTTAAAGGAGGAAAACAGAGAGATGGACCATCAGACCTTTTGCTAGTCAGGGCTAGCAGGCCCTGCATGCTTGTACAATTTGGTGATGGGGGGAAATAGAAAATAGCATCTAATAGCTGCTCTAAGTTAATCCAAGGCAGTTTTAAAAAAAATTCTGGCAAGATAAGGCCTCTCTTCCAAGGGACCAACCATTAAAGCAGCCTGGTTTTTAGAAATAATGGTATGGGACTCAGATATGTATCTGCTTATGCTTTAATAATGGATGGGATGACGGTTGTGGGTAGTGTGAGGAGAGATATGTTACCTAGAGTCTCCTGATTTAAAACAGTAAGGAAGGATTTAGTGGCTAGCTGAAGTACTTTGATTTTGATGCCTTATTTCAATATTTGTGTCATTTCAGCTTGTTCTACCCTGCACAGCAGATCTCTATTAGCTAAACTTTGCACCAAAACAAGGCAAGTCTGTCTTTGTCATGCAGGATTACTTAGCAAATTTGCCAGGTATCGTACACCATGCCATTTAGCATATACCAAAATTTGGTGGCAGAAATATCTTGATGCAAGCTCTGTAAGGAAGGGCTGGACAAAGATGTACATGTGATCACTATGAGCTGTATTGACTGAAATTTCCACGGAGTGGAAAAGATGGCTTACATGTGTGGCATTATATCCACAAGTTTTCTCTCAACACGGCGGGTGAATTCCTCAGAAAGGTTTTCCGCATACGTAAAACACTCACTGAGTTGCTGCTCAGCCAATCTGTTTGAGCACAGGGGCTTTAAGGGGAGTCACAGTGCAAACTTCCATAGGGTGCCAGTGCATACCAGACATCTGGGGCCAGCTTGGGCTTCCCAGGAGAAGAACTATATTCTGTCCTGAAGAAGAAGGAATTCCCAAGAAAGCTGCTGTGAACTTCCCACAGCAGTACCCATAGCAATACACCACATCATCTTGCTTTTTCTCCTCCTGCCATGCCCTGGTTCATTGTAATCTTTCACCTCTCCTTGGCAGCATGTAGCCAGAGCCCTTTTTGTGATGCAAGCCCTGGGTTGTTCCTGTGTTTCTAAGTCTTGAAGAATTAGATTTAATAAGAATTAGTCTTATAGCTAATGACTCAGTGATATGTGTAACACAGCTTTGCTTTGACAGTTTATTGTGCAAATTAACAAAGTGCAAACCAGGCTAATTTAAAAGAGACAGTATCTTCTTTGATTAAGGCGTTAGCCAGACACCCAAAGTATGTGAGTTGCTTTTTGCTATGTTATGGGCTTTCTAGGTGGCTACAGAAGAGGTATCCTTTCTGTTGCAGTTTCTCAGTGGCAAAAAGGGGATGAGAACTCTTCCCTGCCCTACAGAAACATTATGAGGGGCTTAGGCACTATGGTAATGGATACTGAGGGTAGCTAAGATAAATAACCTGATACTTAGTTGCAAGAAAATGATTGATGTTAAAATACTACAAATATGTTGAAAGCCTAAAATATCTTTGTGATGTCTCCCCATTTCTTGAAATGCCAATTAACATTTTTCACTCAGATACCTGATGTTTACATTGGTGCTTTTTTATGCTCACATGTCTTACAAAATGGATACTTGCCCGACTTTGATTTTAGATGAAAGCACTCGTCGATCAACCTTGTAGTAATTCTGAAAGATAGAAAAATTGCTTTTATAGGAAGAAAAACAATGGGTTTTGATCCTGTTGGTGATGAGTGACAAGACAAAAGTTTAATAAACAGACCACGAGTACCATCACTGGTAACACTATAGCACAAGTAGCAAATCACCATTGACTAAATTACTCCAAAGTCCCCAAGCTCTCTGTGAAGAAAAATAAAGTGTTACTTTGGTTTCCTGTAATCCTTCCTCAGTAAAAACACAAGATTCCCTTAGGAGACTTAAAATCCATTACTGGGCTTCTTTATGCCTTTTTGCAACTAATTGTCTCTTCCACGAAAGCTCTTACTTCCTTGAATCGTGAGTTAGTGCAGATTCTCAGGGTGAAATGAGGCTGCAGAGAAGTCATCTTTTAAGCCCATCTTTTGGTGTCCTTTTCTGAGTTGCCCTGCTCTAGCTCACTGACTCTGTCAGTACCTACCTGTGTGGTAGCCATATGCAGGATAATGTGCTCTGAAGCATCTCTTTGTACAGGTGTGAGAAGTAGCTAGGCAGGCTCAGCACCCGAAGAGAAGTACTTTGTACAAACATGGCACAAAGTCAGATATGTTAGAAGAAGGAGTACAGTTTCATTTGCCTCCCTGGTAATAGAGCCTATGCTCAGCTCATCAGAGCAAGCCTAGCTGTTTCTTCTCACTTCTGGTACTGCTTTTTCTAACGGTCATATATCCCGACTAGTTTTGTTTCCCATCTTTGTATGCCAGTCTTCCCCTTTTCAGTCTGCTTGTCTCACAGCAGATTTGTAATTTTTGCAGTTTGTTCTGTGTGGGCTTGTTTCTCAGTGATTTAAATAGCTGATTTAATTCAAACTGTTAAAGGAACTTCTCAAATAATATTCCCCATTTTCCACAACTGAATGGTAAAAGCACACATTTGTAAAACCATAAGCTGCATCTGAGCTGAGTTTGAACTCCTCGGTACTCAAAAATGAATTTATTTATTTATTTGTTGTGAATAGGCAAATGTATTTATGAGCATAATTATAGAGGCAGGGCTAAAAAAAGGAGGTATTTTGATATTAAACTTACTTTAACATAAGTGGCATGTGATGATACATATGTTGAATACAGCAGCTATAACAACAGCCAAGTAAATTCTTTATTGATCTGTCCCTTCCAATTCTGAACTAATTTTATTACAGGAAAGTTGTAAAATACATATCTTGTCACTTGAAATTCTTTGTTTTCCTTTTAAGAAATTGATGAGGAAAGCTAAACAGCTCCAGGATATACAACCCTGTGCAAGGTGTTGGAGAGGGGGGAGGGTGGCTCAGTGATGAATGACCAGTCGTGCAATTGTTTTTTTTTTTCTTGCAGAAATCAGAGACAGAGTACAGTTTATCTTACCCTGACTTTTAGCAAGACAGATTGCCAAGCAAAACCCCAGGCTGAAGTCATCCAACCACCAAGCAGAGTAGAGAGACCATTGCTGTTACCTTTCCAGGACTCACCCCCACCCCAGTGCCTTTTAAAAGTCTATGGTATTTCTTCCTGAGGTTGTAACATGAACTTTAGCTACTTTCACACCATTTTCATGCTGAACTCAATATAGAATGATTCCGTCAGGGCCTGAATGCTGTTAGATTGAGGACCAGCTCATACCTGTGCATGCCTTGCAAATGACAGTCACTGCTGCAGAATTCCCCCTCACGCTGCATTTCATCCACCCCTACCTTTTTTTTTTCATATGACACTGAACTTGATTTCTTCCAGTTTGAACTTGATTTCCTACAGGCCTGTTCATCAGCCAAAACCTACCCTGGCATCAGCCTAACCTGTTTTTACTGCATGGGTGTGAATGGGGAGAAGAACTGTGTGCTGAAAGGATAAAATCCCCAAGTAACAGCAAGGTAACTCCAAGGTGGGCTGTAATTCTCCCAAGTTTTTCCTGGTCTTCCCTTCAGTTGTATTTTTCTTATCACCTCCATTCCAGACATTTGGAACAATGCTTCTGGACATGGCATCCTGAATTTATTCCATCTGTATCTGAGAGGCAACGATCTTAAGTGGCCCTAATTGTGCCCTGAACATGGATATTTCATTGCAACATCTATAGTAGCTTAAGTCAAATCCAAAGAAACTAGGCCAAAGTGCACATTATTGACCTGTTTGATAAAATTCAGAGAAGCACAAAAGGCAAGACAGACAGAAAGAGTTAAAAGGAAAAGATGGATGCAGTTGCAGTATCTATTACTTGCAAGTGACCATAACGTGTTTATACAGCTCTCAGCCAGACTAGCAGATAATTAAAGGGAAGAACTGACACTAGACCCTACACCACCTTATACACTATGGCACGGGGAAAGTCACACAAGTGGGATCATGAGAAAACAGCAGTGAATTCCCGCTTCTTTTTGCCATGCTCGATCTCTTCTCTTTGCAGTTAGGATGCCTGACTGGTCTGTGTTGCTGGGAGGGAGTTAAAATATACTGCTAGAGTTCAAATAGATCCTACTGCACTACAGACAAGTATTTTATAAATTCTGTCCACAGCAGAACAAACACCTTTGCCAGACTCCAGTTCAGCGGGACGTACCCTCATCAGTGTAAATCCATCCCATGATCTCTTTGTTACCTGTCTATTCCTATAGCTATAGACTATATTTTCAGCTCAGGCATGCCTTATGGTGATATCAGGCATGGATTTGAGCCACGGATGGCCAACTTCTGGGTGGGTAAAGTCTTGGTAATGATGTGATTTCTGTTCGTGTTTGTGATCGGGGGAGTGATTACCTGTTCTCTGGCCAAGTGAGGGGTCAGAGAAGACCATCCTCCCTCTGGACTGCCCAGACCACTCGGCCAATTTGTCAAGAATCCCATAGGATAAATAGCTGTCTCCAGAGACCTTTATAGTGACAAATCCAAATAAATCAGAGTCACTTTTACTGAGCACTTCAGCAGACAGCTCAGATTTAATGAATCAGCCTTCAGACCCCCAAGGAAGATTTTCTTTCCCAAGCCCAAGGTGAAGAAATAAGTGCCAAAATTTGCTTCCAGGGTAAAACTCTATCAATCCAGCCTGTGATATTTTGTAATTGGAGTTGCCAGTACCACTAACCATGTTTTAAAAAACACGGGGAATACAACAAAGAGCTCTCAGGACCAACTGTACTATCAGTGTGCCCGGTGCAGAGAAAAAGAGGCTGCTATGAATCAGATGATTTTCCTCATCAGTAACTGGGGACAGACTTTGCATTCCTTTGCTAGTGCCCCTCTGCCCTTTTGGCTGGAACTCCCTAGCAACACAAAAAATAAAATAATTTTAAAAAATCAACCCTAACTACCCTGCCCCCAGTAGTCATCACACAGATAAAACCTTACAGGTTAGTCATTGTGGGTCATTCAAACAGTTTTAAGGCTTAACATCTTGATCCCCTCTAAAAACTTCCATCTCCATTTCCTTCCCCCCTTTGGGATCCATCCAGATGCCTACTCAAATACCTGCTGGCGCCAGAGGAAATTCTCCTGTAATGGATACCCTGCGATGTAAAACCAATATTTTGTTTCCAGGGTCATCCTTTTCACACCCCCACAAGTCCTCTAGCTTCACCAACCTGCCTCTTGGTCAAGCCAAAACATGAGAAATTGTGAATCCAAAGGGTGGGATTTCGGAGCAGTTTAATAGGCTTGGTGATTGCTAATCCACACATTTCCTCAGCTTCCTCCTCCCATTGTGGTAGCCTTGTCTGATAATTTATGTCAGGTTAACAAGCTGCTGGGCAGATACTTCTGCTCACAGTTCAGCAAAGAGAAAGAGTAATTTAACTCAACCCAAATGGTTCATGACAATCAGACTTGTGACACCTTTTCAGACAGTCTAATACCTAATACAAAGGGCTACTAAAGTTAAGAAGCATCTTTTAGTTGTAGGTTGTGAGTTGCATCAGCATCCAGTCCGAGGTAAAATGGATAATTAAAAGGCAGTTTTCAGTGTCGTTCATGTGCAAACAAAAAGGCAGAAACTTTTTTTTTTTTTTTTTGTGATGGTTCCTCATCACTTGTTTAGGGAATCGTGTCGGCAGTAAGAAGTGGATCAGTGTTTGGAATTTGGTCAGGAACTTCTTGGTTCGACACTTTATCGCATTCTCCTTTTTGGATTTTATTTGTGCTATCTGGCCATCCATACATTTTACATGATAAACAGCAAATTGCTTTCTATTAGTATACTGCAATATGATGAGCTTTGTTAATCATCATATGGAATCCATGAAAAGGAGTTCTTCAGAAAAGACTGAAAATAAGCACGTTTCTAAAGTGACATTTTAAGTGCTCATTTCCTCATTTAGTGTTGCAATGCATAATATGGGCAATACCCCCAGAATGATAATTGAAGAAAGCAGTTAAGATTATTCATTTACATAAAATAGATAATCCTACCTTTTACATAAATCTAATGAAGATAAGAGCAAGGATAAAATAACAAGGACTCATTTTAGCTCCCTATAATTTCAACTGAATTTTATTTTAAATTTTCATTGTGAAGGAAATGAATAGTATAGCTGACTTTTTTTCTCCTTTTAATCTTTTAAATAAAAATAATATACCGAGAATGTCAGGAAACAAATATTCTTTTGTCCATGACTGAAAAAAACCCCATAAAATATTTTTTTACAAAATGGCTGCATATATGATTTAGCTATAGTGTGGGCAATTTATTGCAGCAGAACTTTGTAATCCAAAGTCCTGCAGAATACGCCAGAATGCTTGTTAACTTCTTAAAAAAGTCTTTTCTATTCTGACATAATATATTGCATAAAGTGCAGGAGAACAAGAGTAAAAATGTGTTTTTTTAATGATTAAGGACTGATCTTGTTCCAATTGAGTCAATGGCAAAACTCCATGGAATTGACCTGAATATATGGGTATAGATAAGATGTTGTTTACTGTGCTCTTGCTTTTTCTGAAAGCAAAATGTGAATGAAATATATTCCTTGCACAAATTAGATTATCCCAAGTCATCTGCTGACTCCTACTTAAAACAAAGCACAGGGATCTCTCCATGTTCTCCAGGAACTGCAAGCCTTTATATCCCTGCAGCTGTAAAGATACTCTTGCCACCATGTGAATTGGCTGCTGCACTGAAGAAGGAATTAATACAGTCATGGCACAAGAGTTCATGAGATTTTGCTTGTCTATATAAATGAATGTAACATTAGTAAGTTCTCCCATCCCTCTTCTAGCTACAGTTAACATTTTTCTTAAAAAGAAACACATATCTTTGTATAGAGTCTAGCCTGGTCTTAGCATAGCCAGGAGTAGGGGAAGAGCACAGTTCTCCTCCATGTGCCACATTTGAAGTGGGAAATAAGCAGAGGGAGCATGTGCTGATGCTCACTCATCAACAACTGGGTGGGCACTGGCCAGAAAAAAAAAGAAAAAAGAGAGAGGAGAAAAGACTTGAATTAGGTAATGCATGTGATAGAGATGGACAGAGATTGTGCCAGTGGTGGAAAATATTCCTTCCGAGGAAGGAAACAGGAGCAGAGAAATCACTGTGTCTCTGCAAGTCCTTGATTTTCTCAAAACACCTCTTTGGGAGGTAAAACTCCCTGTTTGCGCATCTTAGAGTTGAGACACCACCAGTCCATTGTAAGATGAAAAAGAATAATTTGCCAAAAGGGCTCTCATTTTTGTTAACTAAACCTTTGAAGGGCAAACAAACAATCCAACAAACTCCACCGAATTACTTCAGTGACACAAAGTGTTAGTCAGTCTGTATAACACTTTACCAACAGAGATGGAGCTGCATGAAAAAAAATTTACCTCTGACACAGGAGGTAGGGAGTCATGCCACAAGTGCTATACAGAATGTTATTAGGAAGTGTGAAGGAGTAAAAGGGAGTTGTGTACAATAAACTGACCAAATGATTCCTAAGTTGTTGACTGTACAATTCATCAGCCCATCAGGTAAAAAGTGCAATGCAAAGTGAATCAATACGGTTACCCCCTTCCCTCTCTGGCCCATCCTGGTGGGTGATAGAGCGTAACAGTCTTGGTTTTGACATTATTAGGTTATCCTGAAAATAAATCACTTTTGAAAAGGTGAATAATTGGACAGAACTTAGTGCTGACAAGCAAAAGGTTGGAGGTGGGGGGGACAGTTGTGAGGGTGAGAGGGAAGGGGGGCAGTGGAGCCCATTCCCAGAGGCTACCAGCATGTGTGGAGCTGTAAGTTCTCGTTCTGGTTTGTACTTTGGCACATGAGGACATTTTTTGGTCTGATAACTATCAAATTGCATTTATGGTTTCTGAAACTATTTTTGATCCATCAGAGGAATGAGACATACCTTTTATTGTAATCTAAACTGTGAGAAGCATCACTCTGTCCAATAAAATTAAAATGTAGTAAATTTTGTCCTTATAAGAGGAAATCCCCACTTTTCCCAATATTTAGCTAATCTGTGGAGTTCACTGCCATAAGTGGTCATCAAGATAATATATTGTGGCTGGACTCTTAAAAAGAGGTAGATAATTTTATAACCATCAGCAACATCTGTCACTATGCAAATGAAGATCATGATAATGGTAATCCAACCTCATATATTATAGGATAGAATAAACCCCCTTTGGGACACAGGAAAGATTGGATAATTAAATAGTTATCTGATAGGTGGTTTTAATCCTTCTTCTGACACCTAAGAGACAGAGCACCATTAGGCACAGGGTACCAGACTATTTGCTTGTTTCTACTCCCACCAAAGATCATGGCAATATTTCAAGTGTTTGATGTGAACTCAAACTTCATGTAGACATGTCTAAAGGTTTGGTGCCAATAGCAGGTTCTAAATCATCATTTTTCGTGATGAAAATGTAATGAGGTCAATCTAGCATCCCTGGAAAGTTTGCTGAATGTGAGTGCTGTTATTCTGGCTCTACCTTGGCATTTAAGGATTATAGGTTCACATCCTAATGCCCAAACAGTTGCAAAATGATCATGAGTAAATCATGAATAGCTGCATTACACATTAGCTTGCCCTCTCAAAATGAGTGTAAGAGTAGGATTTCTTTCATCCAGTGTCTTTCTGTCCCATCCATCCTATCTTAGCTTGTCTAGATGAGGACTTTTACAGTAATTTTATGCAAATCTGATACAAAGATGCAGCTTGTATCCTGAATTTCTTAAGGGACATTCAGAAATCTGACTTCCAAGAGTTCCCCTTCCAAACAAAATGACATAGTTCCTCACTGTGCATGCTGGTGATGTGGAGATGGGAACACAAGGGGCAGAATAACAGGGGTTCTCAGTGAGCTGGGTGAAAAATCCAGATATTCTTCCAGCCTTTTAAACATTTGTGAGTAAGTCATTCCCATTCAGAAAATGCATAATGGGAACTTTATGACAGGAAAACACTAACAAATTAAATGGGCCGTGAGCCATCAGCTTTTAAGTCTCCACAAAAGTCCAAAATGAGCCCTCCTCCAAGGGGAAGCTTTATAAGCAGTGCATTTTGAAGCCCTGGACATGTTTCTTCCATAGGCCTAACCCTGTGGTGGTTCACCCACTCAAAGAGATTCTCACCACCCTCTTTGCCTTCCTGTCCTCCTTCCTGCAGTGCTGGAGTTCACAGTCTGCTCTGCTGTGATTAATCAACTGTTTGGGTAGCTGAGCTCCCAACCAGATTTGTCATAGTGCCTGCTTCCATAACAACAGAGAAATATGTATCTTTTCTCACTTAAAAAAAAAAAAAAAAAAAAGACTGTTCCCCAGCTCCGGTTTGGAGTCATTGAATTGGTAGGACTGAGGGAAGGTAACCCCTATCAAGCAAGGAAGGTATCTCTTAACACTTCTTTGCTTTTAAAGAATTTGCGCCCTGGAAAAACAGCCTCCAGTTAGATAAGGGGCAACCCAGAAAAGCCACCATCCATGAAAAGGGGAGGAATATTTCAGGCCACACTGCTCTTCTAATAGAGCTATTCAAATTCATTATCACTGCATGGTACAATCAGTCCTATATAGTTATCAGGATTTGGGGCTGTTTTCTTTTTCTGCCACTGACAAATAGGCCAAAGTAAACCAGATCACTGATAAGGACAGACCCCTGGGAAGATATTCTGCCATGCTTGATGCATGGATAGGGCTTTTTGTTCATCACTCAGATGATTTTGTTTTGCAGCATCTGTTTATTTTCCCTCTTCTTTCATTGCCCAAGTTTGAAAGCAGCTTGAAATAAAGTAGGATTTATGCTATGGTCTGCAAACCCTGAACTTTTTATTCAGGAAACTCAAAGACTATAAGGCTGAGAGAGCCCTTTGGTATCCACTTGTCTGACCTCTGCTACAACCCAGGCCATTAGCTTTCTCTGACTTAATTCCTGTTTGGTCTATCTACTGGAAAAACATCCAGTTCTGATTTAAGAATTGTGAGTGGTGGAGACATTTCATCACAACTGTCCACAAACTGTTCTTATGGTCAGTTACCCCATCTGTTAGAAAATTTCCATTGTACTTCAGTTTAGATTTGCTAAGTGTCAATTCCTAGTCACTGGCTCTTGTCCTTGCTGCACCCCTGTAACCCTAGATTTCCATCAGGAGAATGGGGTGGTAATTAGGCACATATATATATCACACAGATATTTTCAGTCATCTTGCCTTCTGAGCAGAAATGGAATCTGAACAGAGTCGTGTAAAGGTTTTCTGAGAAATAGATTATAATTTGTTATCATTCCAAATACAACTCTTTGCATTTGCTGTCGTTTGAATTACAGACATATGATTTTCTAATACTCGTGGAAATGTAACTCCCACTAGATGCTTTTAAGGATCACTGGGTAATTTTTTAAAATGAGAAATGGCCTGTTACCCAGAACTGCAGAGGACCCACATTTGCCATGGTTGTCAACTGAATTAAACTAAAATGTTTTATTTGCAGTGAGAATTCAGCACACGCGAGAGGCCAAAGTCAATTCAGATATCATACTTTTGGTGTTACGAACATATGTACTACAGTTGATTAGTGGACTTGAGATTGTTTCGGAAAGGTGCTTTCATCATATTACAAGATGTTTCTCTGATGTGATGACCACCTTCTTGAGGACACTCTGTCAAACACTGTCCAGGCCCAGAGAAGCATGAAAAGATGGCAGAGCTAGATTGGGATGATAAAGCACAGTCAAATGCCCACAGTTTGCCTTTTTAATTGTTCTCTCTGACAATGTTATGTAACTTTACCTTTTCTAGGGGAATATTGACTGACACTGAACCACATCTACTTCAGATGATGCTTTCTGATCCGATTACATATAATATTTCCATTTTGTGGTTACATATATTTTCATTGCTCAGTTACTTTTATGTTCCCTGGTCTCTGTTCCTCAGCTATTTATTTGGCAAATGCCAGTATCTTATACACCAATAACTTCTCTCCTGAGCCTTGTCCCCTTTGATCACAAATACCCTACCCTTTTTGTTTCCCCAGTAGTCTGGGTAATCTGGAATTTATCTAGGCCTGGTGACTGAGTTACCTAATCTCCTCTGTGGGAAGGCTCCTTTCCTTCTTTCCTCAGATGATGTGATGGGAAGACCAGAAAGTTTTGAGCCTGTAGTGTGTCGTTCTTGTAACAGAAAGTGAATTGACACTGAGAAGACTTTCCTGAGTATTTCTTAAGACTTAATTCTTTAAGAGTCTTTGGATGGGAAGATCTTGACAAATCTGAAAAAAGAGGCAATCAAAGATCAAAGACCAGAAAAACCCCAAAGCATATGTGCTTGATCCCTGAACTAGTTTCTGCTCTAGGCATTGGTGCACTTTCCACTGGGAAGGGCTGGTCTGGAAATTGAAATCAGGTTTTCAAAAGACTTTGTGGAAGAGAAGCAGTAGTGAGAGTATTTAAACAGTGAAAAAGAGCTCCAAAATTCTTTATATAATTACCTCTTCTCCTGGTCTCTTTTCCTAATTCAACAAGCCACAATATTGTGAGGGCCAGAGAGGGGAAAAAAGCTGGCAGGGATCAGTTGCCTTGCCCTGGTTGCTAGACCTCTGGTGACCTAGCGTGCAGGGTAGATAAGATGTTTTGTAACAGGTGTAGGAGTAAACATTCGGAGCTCTTTACTCCCATGTGTAGCTGTCCCTGGGCAGGAAGAGCTGCTTTCCATACTGCTCTTACGTTGCTTAGTCCTGACAGCTCATGAGGCCAGGACAGACTGTGAGTTGAATCAGGCATTTTCCCCAGTGGATTATGCCACAAGCCAGTGAAGAACTGGCAAGGCCTGAGAAAATGCCCTGTGACGTGTCCTCTCTCACACAGAGCAAGGAGAGTAGGTGGCCTATGAGGGAGCTGTGCTGGGTTGATGCCAACTGAGACTTCTCCTTTGCGATGATAATTCACAGTAGCTATCAAAGTTCCACCCAGATGGGGGGGCAGGAGGGGGAGAACATGGCTCATAGGTGGATCATGATGACACTTCCATGAAGATAAACTGGCTACCCCAAAGGCAACTCACCAGCATATTTGAGCAGACCGACTAGTGAAAAGGATTAAATCCACATCCAAGTGAAGACAGCAGTAAAATGTCTGTTGTCACCTTTGAGACTCAGATATAATCCTACCACTCTAACCACTTGCACAGGTATTTTTTTTTTCTTTCAGTGCCACTTGACAGCGGCTTGGTACTGGGGATGGAGAACATTTAAATGTAGCTGATTTGTAATGAAACCCTCTAGATGTTCCAACTAATGATGCTAGATCATTCATTGAGAAATGCTGTGTTGCCATCCATGTGACAGGGATGCAAGGACGACTTACTTTTTGAAGTTACAGAGGGAGGGTTTGGTTTTTTTTTGTCAGTCAGGTTGATGCAGTAGGAATTAATAGTACATGTGAATGAACATTATTATGCTCTGCAGTTAGATGTTCCAGTGTTTTTTGTTTATTTAATAATTTTCTGGAATAGTTCTCAAACATTGGCTCCTGTTGTCCAAATATTTCATTTAGATTCAACTTTATAGCTGTCCTGAAATGTAACTGGTCATCTGGCCGAAACCAAAAGGCAGCCAATTAAATTCACAGGAAAACATTAATCTGAGCTGAAGAATTCACAGCACATGTGTACAATCATTCCTCCTTTTACGTATGCTTTCTGTTCTTCCCCTGCTTCTGCTCCCCCAGCTCCCACCCCCCACTTCTTTCACAGGTCAAAAGAGAATGTGCCAACTCTAACAGCGCTGTCCGAAGGAAAGGCAAATTAACACCAGCTTTGCTTTTGTGCATTCAGGACCCAGTCCAAGAAGGCCACTAGAGTGAAGGCAAGTTTTTCTCCTGCTTTTATTGGGCCTGGGATCTGGCCCAAGCATTGTATTGCTAATACGGGTGTGAGGAAGAAGGAGGCAGGAGCCAGGGCGTGGGTGGCAATGAATGAGACACAAGCTGGAAGGGAGGTATGAAATGGAGAGGGAGGGCTCACAGAAACTGGAGAGGAGGAGAGGGGAAGCTGGGCAAGCTGGGACCAGGAGCAGAGGTCTGGGACCACAAGGACATACTGTCTCTTGGGCTGGGAGCTGAGGCTGGTCTCTATACTCCTCTGCCGTCAGTAAACATCTGTGAGATGTGCGTTTCTTGTCTCCTCCCTTCTGTTTGATTCAGCAAAAAGTGTCCTGCTGTATGAGAACTTCAGCTGTGGAGAGGTGTGCTGTGGCTTCAAGAGGGTCATATTCTTCAAGCAAGCCAAGCTGTGGTCACCCGGCTTCCATCTCCTGCTATATCAGGACAAAAAAGGCAGTGATGTTTTTACAAGGAAGGGATTGCATCAAAAAACAGACAGACTTATGTCAAAACAGCACCCAGGTGACAAAGTTAAGCATTTTCCATCCAGTAAATAATGGAAAGCATAGTACTTGCACTCTCGCATTGAATGATAGTTTGTGCAGTGTAGGAGAGGGCGGTCACCAGGACTTAGGTGTAGCAGAAGGTGGTAAATAGGTGGTAAATAATGTGGAAGAAGGTTAAGATTAAAGTGCCTCGTTAATGTTCATGACAGAAACGACTCCACCTATTGCCTTTGTCATGATGCCCCTAAGTGATGCTGAGTCCTCAGTTTCCAAAATCAAGAATCCAGTAGTTAAATAGGTAATTGTGTATTTCCTCATTTGCTGGGGTGCCACACATGGTTCCTAGGCTGGACTTCCACAAGTGCACAGGTCTCAGAAATAGTCTTGGCATGATTTGAGCTTAAGAGACATTATAAAAATGCTCCACATATTGGAAAAACAGATCCTGGCTGTTGCAAGGCCTGATACTCTCTGGGCATTCAGTTTCTCCTCTTTAACTGTGAATAGTTATATTACTGACTTATGGGTCACAAGTTCCACAGTATGTATGTTTCAGTGTCTCTCTAGGGTTAGAAGTCATCTGTACATGCATGGAAAGCTGTTTGAGTGTAATAAAGTACACAGATTTTATATATACATGTATATGTGTATATATATGCATATGCCATATATAGTATTCACGAACACTAAATGAGAGATAATAGAAAAGCTATCCTGTCCACTATCCTGTCCACACAGGTCTTTGTGAAATAAAGGACTCTGCCATAATACCATGATTACATTTGGCACTTTTTAGCACCCTTACTGGTGGACACAAAGAAATAAGGTTGAATGGGGAAATACATTATCTTCTCAACACCAGAGGGAGCCCATCTGGAATGTCATCCATTTACTGGCAAAGGAAGTGTGTTTTATTCTGAATATATCCTCCAAATATTTCCTTTCTTTTTCCTCTGTCTCACGTTTGTGCACACACACACACACACACACTGAGGTTAGATCAATGACCACAGACACACACCACTTATGTGTATGTGTGTGTAAAATGAAAGTTGTGCCATATAGTGCGCTTTATACTTTTTAGTTTTATTTGGTTATTTAATTCATAACTCAGTTGAGATCTGAGATACAAATGCTAAGTAGTTTTTTGGCTTGATGTCATACAAAGTTTTAACACAATGCTTTTGCTAATGGCCTTCAGCCAGTGTGTATGCCTTGCACGTCATTTGTGGATGCTCTCAGGAAAGAATGTGCAGAATTGCATTTATTTTTTGGCATTATGAGTTGTATGAATGCTACTTTAATGCTTATTCTAGGCCAGCTATTAAAAAAAATGTAATACTACTTGAATTTTATAAACAAGAGTTTAAACAGAGCTGGTTTATGTTATTGTTACTTACATTTTACAATGAAGAGGCAACATATTGACCATTAGAAGTCAAACTCATCTTTCACTTCCTAACAAATGTTTAAGTTACAGTTATGTTGAAAGCTTTTCTTAATGTTGAGCCCAATTGTTTCTGACAGTTAACAAGTTATGAACAGTATGCAACTCTCATTTAGTTATGAGTTTTGGTGTTGGTTTCAAAGGAAGCAGGAGGAAATACAAATGTGAAGGACTATTCATAGGGCAAAATCTACCTAGACTGTAAGTGAGCATTTTGTGGATGTGGGGTTCAGTTTCACTCTATAAATGAGAAATACCTGTCAGTGAAAGCTTTCTGTCTA
>JAAGNO010010556.1:24476-37704 GCA_033439905.1 Ceryle rudis
AACTAGTGTTTAGGAACTGAGATGTGGACCTTAATCTGGACATACCTTCTCCATTTCAGAAGCTTTCTCCAAACTGCATGGCAGCTGCTGACCTGTTCCTGCAGTCCTAATTCCTGTCACAATTGGTGGCACCATGAGTGCAATCACTTCTGAGAAATGTCACAGCAGATGCTAGAAATTATGTGAATTTCAGGGTGAAAGGGGTACATATTTCTCCACTTAGCCCTCACAGCTTTGTCCTGACAGTATCTTGTCTAGAAAGAAGAGAAGAAAAAAACTGCTCAGGGTCTTTGGACTAAGGCTCTGTGATGCCCCTCTATTCACAGCCTAAAGCGAGCAGATTCTCATCTTCAGGTTTTGGCTTGCGGAAAGGAACATTGCTGTAGAATATAACAGAGAGGCTGCTCTAATTTACAGATGTCTGCAGGCTTCTTAGCAACCATCAGGCAGGACTGTTAGCTTTCCCATATGTGCTTCTTCCTCCTTCCAATCCAGCCCTTGGCAGAAACTGAGGCTTAAAGGAAAGAAAGGGAATGGCTTGGGATGATCCTATTCAGAGTCAGTTTGTTCCCCCTCCAGCAGGCTAGACACCCCAGAGCAGAAAGGAAGGCTAATAAGAGTACCAACTTGGTCTGGTGACCTTGATATGATAAATACCTGCAAAACTGTAATAAATATTGAGAGGTGAGAAATACAGTGAGTGATGTATGAGGTGTCCTTTGGACAAAGGGAGTGATGAAAAGCACTGGAGTGGTGTGGACCATTTGGCTTGGAGAGGATCAGCACATCTTCTAAAATATATATTAAACAAACTCTAACAACAGCTTTAAAATGGTATCTATTCAATTGATTTTGAAGTGACTTTCAAGTGTGAATATAATTCTGTAAGAAGAGAAAATGAGGTAAGCAAACATTCTGCTTAAGTATAGCGTTCAATGGCTATGAGGCTGGATAGCTCTGCTAACTGAAGGTTATTGGTTTACAAGCAAATACTGACTTCTTTAGATTTTCCTGTGAACAGCTGAAAAAATCATCTAGAATAACATCATGTATACATTAAGTCAGAGCACAATGTGTTTGGTTATTCCAGTTGAAGACACGATTGAAATATTTTTGCATAGTGTGAAAAGGACCAAGAACTCATTTTTTACCTTAAAATGTTCCTGAATCCAGGAACTTCCATTTTGATTACTTCAGGTGAAGTATTTTTTTATTATAGTTGAATGTGAATATTGCTAAAAGAAATTTTATGGGAATGCATGCTATTGTCTAACCATCTAAGTAATTTTAATCAAAGAGGTTTGAAGTCAGGTGAACAGCTAGACATTTGGATGCTTCCTCTGAATTTCCAAGTTGGCTATGCCTGACATTTTGTAGAATATTATTACCTTGATTTTTTTCAATATTTGATGGTTTTACAGTTTGCTAATTTCCTGTCATCCAGACTTCTTTTTAACTGGCTATTGCTTCTCTCTGTCTACCTCTGCACTAGCTTCTTGGAGCAAACAGCTCCAAACAGCTTAAAATTCCCCTATTGAATGCAGTACCAAACACTTTGAAATCTATTTCAAGAAGAGAAGAGACTTAAAAGAAGACTAGGGGATCCTCATCAGTGATGGCTTTTAAGGACCTGTTGAAAAGCAAGTGTCTGGAATGAAACGTATGTAACCGAATCTGTACTTAGGCAGGGGATTGTTGCAGATGATCTCTGAAGAATCCTTTGATTCTTTAAATACTTTTGATCATTCTAAAATGTAAATAGTGAAATGCCTTTGTTTTTTAAGTATCATAATTTCTAGAGTTTGGTAGCATAGCTGAAAATCTGTTTGGAGATGCACCATTCTGCTACATTGCATGGTTGTGTTTTTTTTTAATTTTTTTTTTAATATCTTCTAAAGAGAACTTTTTATGTGATTTTTTTTTTTTTTTTTTTTTTTTTTTGACTGTTGCCACCTTCATTAAATCCACTGGCACTTTGGCAAAGGATTAACCTTTGGTAATAAAACACAAAACATCAGAGGTCCTGCTCTCACTCGAGCTTTACTCCTCCCTACCAGGTGCTTGCAAGATGAGCAGTATGGTGACACAGCCTGAGAAGGTCTGAATGCCTCTCAATTCTGGATACAGAAGCAGTTCTAAAACATAACTTTGGAGATTTTTATATTCTATAATAGCAGTCGAGCACATAAAGAGCTTTTAAGACTTTTTGCATGAGAGTTCAACTCATCAAACCAGAGCAGGCCAGCAAGAGAGGATGCATTGGCCATTAGCAAAAGGGAGTTAACAAGTGATGAAGTCAGGAATGTGCTGATGTCTTTAAGCTGAATGAGGAGGATAAAGTGTGGGAAGTCACAACTTCGTAATGATGAAGCCCCTGTTGGGTTAATTAATTGGGGTGGGATGTCTGCACATTGAGGGGAGGGAAGGAGCTTCATTAGGTACATGTCTGAGTTTTGCGCAGCAATACAAAGGATTGTGGGACTAGGGGAAGGACAGAAGTGTTCGGTACAGCTCAAACTGGCAGAGACCCAAAGAAACTTGTCAGATATTTGTGAAAACAGGCTGCAGCTGCTAGGGCTAGGAGTGCTTCACTGGGTAAGCAGCATGCTGGGCTTGGGTGAGACCCCACAATGACTGTCCCCACAGTTTCTGACAAGGCTCTGTCTGCTACAGTTCAGATTTTACATGTAGGGACTGGTTTTCATAACAAGAAATGCCACAGAGCAAGCTTCCCATGGCATAGCATGTGCCCCCTAGCCCAACAACACCAGGTGAGGCAGGGGCTTGGTGAGATTTCTTTTGAGGACAAGCCCTATGTGCCTGTTCCTTCATTTTGCTTGCAAAATGTCTCTTCTTGACTTTTGGCTCTACAGCAACATCCAAGTAAGCTGTTTCCTGTTGATGGCAAAGCAAAGTAGTTAACTTCACTATAAGCTGTGCATCCTGATACCAGGGAGTAGAGATGACTGGTATGTTTGACTAAGAAGTAGTGGCCATTCACCTTACACTGAAGAAATTTTAAAAGGTTTCATTGCTTTTTTTTTTTTTTTCTTTCAGTCCTGTATTCTTTCTCCTTATTCCTCTTCCCTTTTTCCTTTGTAAACCTTTATAAGTTTTACACTGATAAACTTTATCCCAGAGCTTAGTTTTCCTGCTAAGTTTGGTGGAGGAAAGGAGAGTATTTTCAGAACCAATTTCTCTGAAAATCCGACTGCCTACGTAAGTATTTCAAAATTAACCTGTCCACAGGATTGCTTGGCTTAACCAACCGAATATATTATGTATCATCTACCTCCAGAAAGTATAATCTGAAGTTTTGGGGAAAAGGATAGTTTTGGGAGACAAGACAAAAAGTCACCAGGACTTGGAGGGTTTTTGTGTTCAGCTTGCATAATAATATCTGGAAAGAAAAAGAGTTACAGGATTTGACTTCTAACAACTTTATTTTGTGATACTTGTAATTATTAATGTCCAATATTTTATATTTTTAGGTGCTTTAGAATAAAAAGATTATTCTGAGAAAGTTCCAGTGTGTTGTCCTGGTCTCAGGTAAACATCACTGAAGGACAAATTTTATCTTTCCTTCTCTCAAAAATGCCTGGTATTTTTCAAGAGGAAGAAGGAAAAGTTAAAAAATGGAAACTGATGGGTTGATTTTTTTGTTTTACCTGCTCTTTTAATTCAAGATAATTAAGGTAAAGTAGCATCAAGGCTTCTAAAGCTTTGGCATCAGTATGCAATATTCATATGTGCAAGGCTGAAGACAGCAAATATTCAGCAGGCATGGCCATGCCCATCCTAAGGGTTTCCATCTCTCGGTTGCCCCTGTGAGTAGTTTGATAGCTGCTCACCCCGTGGAGAAAGAACAAAGCATGCTGAAGATAAAGGAAATGATCCTTTATTTTTAAATACAAAGCAACAACAAAATAAATCTAAAGAAGAGTTGCATTTCACTGTTAGTCAGTGGTCACATATTGCAGCTATTTATGAACATTTTATAATATCATAAGTCAGGAACTTTACAGACTGTGGGGATGAGTCCTGGCACTGGTGCCTCAGCTGGGATGTATCACGGTACCTGATTTACAACAGCTGAAGGTCCCTACTTTTGGATGAGGCTCAGATGTTTCACCTCAACTCTGTGTCTGGCCTGGAGAGCTACTTTGCACATTTATAAACTTTATCTAAATGTGAATAATGACATTTCCACATGCCCATCATTGAACTTGTTCCTTCTCTCTTTCAAACCTGTTCAAGGTGGAGGAGGGGAGAATCCAGAGGAGCTGCCTGCTTTTTTTTGTCTAGCCTGCTAAGGGACACAGTCGGGAGAACGGGGCAGGAACTCCTCTGCCCAGCTTCAGCACAGAAAATAAAGTGGCATTTGGATGCAGTAGCATAAGAAGGTGAAAAGCTGCTTTTTGTTTGTTTCTTATTTATTTTTTCTTGATTTGGTTTTTTTTTTTTTTAAGTGTCTGGTCTCCTGGAACTGAAGGATTGATGTTTTTATCTCCATTTTTCCCTCCACTCCATCAGGCAAAGAGTTATTCCAAAATCACTTGGCAGCTGCAAGACAAGCTATTTCCTAACCCTCAAAATAACTTTTGTTTTGAATCGTTCCCAACTCCTTAAAAATCCATCCACATGTATGTATGTTTTGCATGGGAAAGAATACTTATAGTAGAAATAAATACTCATGGTTAATGATTGTCAAAATCCTGTTATCATCATTAACTTGTTTTATGCTTAGAGTCCTAGATATTAATAAAAATGTATTTGTGATATAAACTCTACAAGCACTAAGGAAATGGGCAGCCATCTCAGCAGAAAGGGTTAGCGTTGGACTTCCAAATTCAAGCAGGGAAGGGAATATTTTTCCTTGCTACAGTCTGAAAAGGCCTTTTAAATACTTTTGGCTGGCAGCCACATAAACAGAAACACCAAGGCTGACCTACACAATACAAAACAAAATCATGGGGTACAGTTTGCCCATGTTTGCTTGGCAGCCTTGCTTCACTAAGTAGCCGAGGGTACAGTGCATGTTGTTGAACACTTCTGGTACCTTTCACGTGCTTGTGGACTGCTTAAGTACAAACTTGCTGGAAGTTTTCTTCCTAGTATTAGTCAGTAGTAAGCTTGGTAACTTCATTTACACTATAATTGTACCTGCTCCCTGATACTTTCATGAAAATAGAGACAACTTTGGTTTTCATCTCTGAAAACTCACCAGAGGCATTACATCAGAAGAAATGATAGTGGTAAAGTAGACCTTGGAAAAGACATCTTTGCTTGGTGAAAAGCAGGTGTTAGCAAAAAAACTTGGCTTATTTTAATCTTTAGATAGTGTTTCTTGTCTTTTCCAAAGAACAAAAGTTATGGATAAACCTACCAGCATTCCCTTAGTAGAAATGTCTTCCCTCTTCAGGGCAGTAAGTGGAGAGATTCATTGCTAGAGAATGATGACATGATATATACATTCTGAAATTGTGTATTTTTCAACCAGTTATCATCTACTTCTTCTTAACTTAACTCTTCTTGAAGAGAGCCTGGGGATTTCCAGACTTCCCTCCCCTTCAATCTGGAGCTGTGAAAAGCTGTTGTTGCCCTTCTTCATCTGGGTTTGTTACTGTCTGAGTCCTGCAATCTTCTTCCCCTCTGTGAATGCTGAAGAATTTGAAAAACTCCACACTGCTCAAGGAGAGGCTTCCACATGTATCAGCATACTCTTCACAAGCACAGTAAAAAAAAAACCAAAACAACAAAAAAAGCTGTATTGCTCATTTCAGCAGATCTCCAGCCTACAGATTGTTTCTAATTAGCTGCTTCTAATTCACTGATAAATAAAAATGTACTCTTCTTATGTAAATGCTAATGACTTGGTAAGGCCAGTTCAAACTAAAAAGGCATAGACAGTAGGGAGGACTAAGAAAATAAAAGGCCGCAAAAAGCAGTAAGTGATAAGCAAGTATTTGACTGTGATGCATCACTGGACTGGAAAAGTTGAGCCATTTGACCTCTGGAGGTCTGTTCCAACCTGAATTATCCCATGATCCCATGGTCCTAAGAATATTTAGCTTTCTTATCCTGCAGGATTGCCTCCAAAATAAAATGCCCATGTAGTGTCTTCCTTTTCCTGTAGTTCTCAGTAGCCAGCACCTCTGCTTGCTCTTTTCTTGTCTGCTTTCCAGCACTGGAAGTACAGCAGTAAAACCATTCCCCTCTCTGCACATAACTTGGGCAAGGATTGGATACTTAAGGAAGATAATGAATTTGAAGAAGAAATTCAGAAACACAAAACTGACAAATGAAATAAACAAGTTTATCGCATTTCCTGCATGGAAGCGTAAAAAGGCAAGTTTCAAAGGAATCAACTTTCAACCAACAGAACATGTGATTTAAATGAGTTTATGAAGTAAAGTTTAAATGTAGGCTTTTAAATTGACTGAATGATATCTACTCAGTTCCTTAAAGGTTCTGGACAGTTTTGTTCAATGACAAAAATGAATTAACTTTATTAATAACTCTATTATATTAGTTAAACAAACCAAAATATAACAAAATAGATAAAAAGAACAAAAAGAAGAACCCAACAACTTATACTCATCAACACCCAGCAAAGAAGTCCCAGACTATCACTTGGTCTGGGCCATAAAAACTGACATCAAAATAAATTAGGAATTAAGCAATGCAGCTATCAAATCAAGACCAGGCCAATTATCATTTTCCCTTCTTTGAACTCTGTACTGGTTATGATGATTTTTCCTCCTGGAACTTCATCAAGCAGTGGTATTACACAACAGAAACCAGGAGAGCACTCTTGATGAGCAGAAGTTGGTAACTTTTCTTTCCCAGAAACTGTCTTTTCAGAATTCCATGGCCTGCTAACACAAAACATAAACCAGTTTATACTTCAGTCCTTCTTAACTTATGAAGTATATCTTACAGATAGATGGCCAAGCTGCTCAAAAGTATCATGATGAGGCATGAGAAGGCAATAGCATGTTGTGAGTGAGGGACAGGCTGAGCTCTCTATCTCGTAAGTGTTCAGGATTTTTTCAAATAGGGGGGCAATTTGGCTGTGGATATAGGTCCTATCCAGTTCCAGCTCTATTAAGGGACATGAGATCTACCCTTGATGTCCCTCAGCTGCTCATCACTATTCTTCTAACAGAAGGTATGTTTCTTTGGTGGGAATCACCCAGTCTTCTAGTGGTCCATCTTGTATGAGTGCTTCCCATGAAATGGCTGTTAGCAATGACAAATATGTTAAACTACCTGTTTTATTTGAACTGTCCTAAGTAGTTCTGGGTAAAGAGAGTTCACAGGACAGTCTGTCACCTCCTTTGTAGGACTAAGCACTGGTAGCAGTGGGGTGATGACAAGGAATTGGGATGAGGTTGGAACTGCTCCGTAGGGAGCAGCTTGAAGAAGTTCTGAGGCTGAAGAATAAGTATCTGCAGTATTATTTGTTATGATGGGGACTTGGACTAACCCTCACACAGACCTGCATCAATTCCACAATAAAAATTAAAGTATTTAAAAGGACTGGGAGATTTCCCAGCTAGAGATAAATCAACAGCTAAAAAGAAATTCAGAAGACAAAACAAAAAGGAAGGAAAAATATGCAGTTCATGAACTGTAGCTTTCACAGCAGTTGAGATTCTTTTAGAATATATCATGGAGCTCTGTTCAAAAAAGAGACAATGCTGGCAAGTTTCTTTTACTAGTGTACCCACTACGAGTAAGGAAAGATTGGTCAGCTGTTCACACTGTTGTTTTCTGTAGTGACATCTTGAACTTCTGTTCCCCAGAAGGCCCATGGAAAGATTGAGTGACTGCAGCGTTCCTCAGCTCAGGGGCTTCCTGGCCTTTCCCTGGTCTCTTACAAATAGCTTTCGGTGTGCTTGGTCAGTTCTTCCTCCAGACCAATGAACAAATCAGTTCCAGTGGGTCAATGTGGGAGCTGTGGACCTTTACCTAGTTGGGTTCAAATGTGGGTTGCTTGAATATTTTCTTTTTTTTTTGGCAAATTCCCACTGAATCAAATCTTTGGAGAATTTTCTCTCTTTATATCAGAGCATGTATGTCTGTGGCCTTCCCCTCCAAATAGCAAAAATGCAGACACTGAACACCCGCATTCCTGAAGGAGCCAAGATGGTTTTATCTGACTGACAAGGTCCAGGGATGATAGTACATTGCCAGGTTATGTAAGGTCCAGTTCACATATCCAATTAAAAAGAGGGCTTTTGTCAACAACTGAACACTTAATATTAATTTATCAGTGAAGATAGAAGATAGCAAACCAGAGAGCTGACAAACATCTTTTCATTGGGAAGGCAGCACTGCCTGTCTTCTGGAGAAGGCAGCCTATCTTCTGGAGTCTCTCTCAGTACAAAAATGCTACTTTAAATATTCTAAGATGAAATGCAGTTAAGCAGTAAATTTATCTCACCCTGGTGTATTATTGCTCTCACCATGTGTAATGTTCATTTCCTCTCCTGGAATCCTGATGTGCAGCAGCAGGTTACACAGCCCTGGCTTCTGTGAACCCATTGGCTTCACTTAGGATACACATCTTCATTTTCAATGATGTTGTAATGTTCCTTCCTAATCCAGGCCACTGTGTCTGCTTATTAACGAATAGGAAGTATTTCCTCAGGATAGTTCTTGTCTTCATTAGTATGTTTGCTGTTTTATCTCAAACCTGCCAAAATAGAGAATGCATAATAAATTTCAGAATAAAAGCCCATGACTTTTTAAAACTTCATCCTTACAATGAAGAAGTAATGTCTAGGTTTTTGACCTCTTACATTCTCTTTTGGAGGCACAGTTTGAACATGCCAGGAACTGGAACTAAAGCAGTTGTTAACTAAGATTTAGTAACTTCAGGCCATGAATGAGCTCAAATTATTATTCGCCACTTTGCCCCTCTTGAGTCCGTCTTCCCCTCCAGGTGCCATGCTTCTGTTTTGAGCCTAACAACTGAATGGATCAGCCCAAAATTTAGCCCTTAGTAATCTCAGTAAAGTGTCCAGTGCAAAGGTTCATGTGGATAACATGATAGACAGCATTTAATCTTTCAAGTGCTAAAAGCTGCTACAGTCACACCATGTAATAAAAAAATAGTGCTAAAATAAACTAAAAACTGTCAATAGGAAAACAGAGTAACAGGGACATAGGAGGTTTTAAGGAGAAAACTTTAAAATAAGTTGTGACAGCTCAGTCCTGTAGTACTTTTCTAAAAGGCACTCATCTCATAGCCAACGGAAACGTTACCTGATGGAGGACTGTACACTCCAGTATGACATCAACAGCATTCTTGATATTTATACTCCTGTAAATTATGGATACGCAGCCATTTATCTTTCCTGGAGCAGATTCAAACCTGGCGTAAGCTCACTAGGCTTGCAGCTGGGTAGACTTGGCCCTTTTTCTCTTACACAGATCCTACTCCAGAAAAACACTTAACTCTTAAGGACAAGAATAATCTGATAATTTTTGCTGGAACCTGCACATTTTAATTTAGGCTTGTATTAGACTTAAATGGCCCCCAACAGGAATTTACTCATTCAATTTACTCATACTGATAAATAAAAATATAATTATTCCTAATTACATCTGCAACTTTCAGCTTTGGATGCAACCATTTTCCTTCTGCTTTACACTGATACTAGCACACAAGAGCAGCTAGATGTCTCACTAGAACAAACTCTGAAAAACATTTCCTTTCCCAACTAAGATCAGTTAGAGACTCTTTGTTACTAGCTATGCTTTCCCCCAATTCACAGCTTCAAGCTTTAGAACATTTTAAACCAAAAATTAGAGATAGCTTCTTTGATAGGGCTAAAAATATGTAGTGCTGCCCCACTTCAATGTAGATTGTTCTGAAAAAAAATATACATTGGGAAAAATCACCTATTGTCATTTGGATGGATTGTTTCAGTCCATTTTGTGCAGCATGTAACACAAGGGAGTGAAAAAGTCTCTGAAAAGAGAGCAGTTACTACTTTATGTCAATCTCCATGCACTCACGATTGTTCTCAGAATTTCTTCACCAAGAGAGGACCTGCATTTTCCATCTTTTTATTAACTACAACCAGTATTGCATCAGGTTTTAAACAATGGGTGCAATTATGTTACTTCTTTACAAGCTAGACAGCTTGCTCTTATTGACCCTTAAGAAATAAATACATAGGCATTAAACAACCTAACAACCTTAAGAAGTGGTTTCACCCCCAGAGAGTCACGCTTTAGGATGGATAATGAATAAAGAGCTTATCAGAAACTTTGTAACATATTAGAAACATTCTCCAGAATACCTATAAAATTCATTAGAGGCTAATGACCTGCACTGAAGCCTGATAAGACAGAAGCTCAGGAAAGAGTTGAAAAAAACATGATCCATCAGAGTCATGGAAATCAAGGGTTTGGAGTAGAAGAGTAGTAAGTATATAGATAGGGAGCATTTCTATTTGGAAAAAAACCCAGTGAAACTTAAAAAAAACAAAAAAGTTTTTCTCTCAAGGTGTAGAGAAAAAAATCTTTGTTCTTAATGCTGCAGCATATACATTATATACATTCACAGTGAGATCTTCAGCTCTGTACAGAATTGTATAGTCTTTAGGCTACATCACTGTTGCTAAGTAAGAGAGGATCAGGAATCCAAGTATGTACAGACTTGTGTCTGCCCTGCTCAGGGCTCATTTGCTCTGGAGTAGACTGATCACATCCACATGACATAATAGTTCTATGTGTCCCCTATGACCCTAACATACAAATATTCTCTTGTATATGATCTTTAATTTTGGGTGTCCAAAATATTGTGGTGGCTACCTCACTGGTGCTTTAGAGCATGAAAAGGAGGGCAGGCATTGTATATCCTGAGGCCTTTAGGAGTGGTCCTTGGATTGAAGAGCTGACACAACTGAACCAGGGCACAGACAGTGAGAAAGCTCAAAATTAGGGATTGAACAAGCAGTTAAAGTGTGCAGATGATCAGAGGCCCTCCCTGACCTCATCTCCTGGTCATCATAGCCTAGTCATTCTTCCAGAGACCTCTCATAGCTGAGTGGCCTGCAGTAATCTGTAGATCTAGATCTGTAACTTGAGTAAGAAACCTGGCGGGACTTTTTTGTAGCATAATGATGCCACTTTAGAAAGGGAACATTTGCATTCATCAGGTGGTGTGGATGTGAGTGGGATTGTGCTGGCTGATATGAATGCAGCCTTTTGCACTGAATATTAGATCTAAGTGTTAGGGAGAGGGTCAAGGCGGAGGGTGAGGCTATATAACCTATAAAGCTTCCTTAAAATAAGGGAATGGGGGTGATTCATAGGTCTTGGTCTGGCCCTCTTTAAAAGAATTCACTACCTCTCTCTGATGTGAATGGAAGAAGAAACAATTATTAACATTGGTAACAGAAGTGTATGTCTGGACGCAGATGGAAATGCCAGGAATGAAAGCTTATATTTGTAAAATGCATGCAAATGTAGACAATGCAAAGAGATCATTACAAGCACAAAGTAGTAGATTTTATATATAACTGTAAAATAAACATTAAAATGCCTAATTAATTTGATTTAAGAGGATAAACTGCAAAATGAACAGTAATTTTTCTACTCTGCTTTTAAATTAGGAAGAAATTTCAGCTTGGAATCATGAATAGTTATTTGAGTTGCTGTATTTTATAGGAAATGATTGGCTGCAATAACTAGATGGCTTTGCCTTATATGCTTTGAGGTCTCTGAGCCTCAAAGGTACATTTGGCTTACAAATTACTCTTTGCCACTGTAGGAATCATTTTGGTTAACATTAATGAAAGCTCCTCTTATTGCAAGCTGTCTCTAGAACAGCTTGGTGTTTGGTAACAATGCCAAACTTCACAATACAGGTGGTGAAAACACAAGGTTGGTGCCATTAAAAAGTGCTGAAATTACAAAGAACTGAGATCCAGATGCAATTTCAAGGCAAGTGTGGGTCATGATTTTGGGAAATGGAAACTAAATAAACTCTCAACTAATTACACCTAGTTTTCCCTGCTGTTTCCTATATTTCTATCAGTGATGCTGACTAGACACAGAGGTACAGTGACTTCGCTCTGAGATTCGTGTACATCAGCAGTGTTGCTAATGTCAGTCCGAATGATCAAATTTTTTCTCAGTTTTCCATTTTCCTTGCAGGGAGTGAGTGAACCCTTCAGCTATTAATGTAATTCTTAATTTCTAGAGGCATTTTTTTTCCCCCTAAGTAGATCCTTTTCTTCAGAAAACATATGTTTTGAGAAGCAGTCATCTGCTCCTCAAATAGGAGGGGTGATTATCAGAGTGAAGCAAATGAGAGTACCCTGCAGGCACTTTGACATCAAGAGATTTCAGGCTGGTGTAACAGAGCTGCATGTACACCAAACCAGAATATGCCGCAGAAGCCAGAAGTCCTGTGGTGTCCTGCCCCTGCTGCTTGACAAAAGGAAAAAAAAAAATTAATTTTTATTAAATTTCTGTTGCATGTTTGGTACAAAATGTGAAGATGTTCTTGGGGCATGAAGAAGCAGAACAAGACTGTTTTATTTTCAGCTGTGACCTCAGCTAATGTTGGCTTAAAATGTTAAAGTGAGCATAAAACAAAGGGCTCAGTATAGGTTTTAGACTGCTCTATTAAAAAATGAATCTATATATACCTGAGTGTAGTGGAGTTCAAAACATTCACTTGCGCCAGTTGGGCCCTTTTTTTCCCTTCCCCGTCACAAATGCATTCACTAAATGAAAGGACACACACTGCCAGTTTTCACAAGTGTGATTAAATCTTCACACAACCTTTGGTGCAAATCCAGGACCCTTCTCTGAGGATGTGAAGTAAGCAATGATTGCCCCAGTGTGTTGCAAAGATAAGTGGTTACCGTACTGTAGCAATGACTGTGGGGTTTGAATTAATTATGACCTTCTTCTCCACAAATAGATATCAGTTATACAGTACAGTCATTGCCAGTAAGTGCAGAGGAGCCTTTGTTGAGATGTGTGATATAGTGTTTTTTTCAAGGGTAAAGTAAGATGTGAATGTGTTTTTGCCTCACCTTGAGTACTGGGTGCAGTTCTGGGCCCCTCACTTCCAGAAGGATATTGAGGTGCTGGAGCTGGTCCAGAGGAGAGCGATGAGACTGGTGAAGGGACTGGAGGGAAAGTCTTATGAGGAGAGGCTGAGGGAGCTGGGGTTGTTCAGCTTGGAGGAGACTCA